>VMBQ01002044.1:108513-148634 GCA_007657795.1 Dreissena rostriformis | reverse complement strand
ACATTCATAAACCTGTTCATTCGGAAATATTATCACAATTACGATATGATCATTGCTTCTGTTTAATGTTTTGATACAGCCGTGACTTGACTTTAAATGAAAGCTCTACCATCCTTCAAAAGGCGGGGAAAGGTCCCATGCAACTTTTAGCTGGAAACGAACTGTCTGCTCATGCATAATAAATCAAATGAATGATTTGCATGTTACTTTATTTGTTTGTATGTTTGTTAAATATTGAGCACTTGCAGCGGTGAATTCGAATACATGTATATCAGTATGTGATCTATAGCTGAGGCTGAAAATAAGTACTTTCTGAGTTGTGCAATTAAGAACATAATATCACCGCACATACATTGAAAAGTGAATCCAAGTCGCATGCGTACACAAAGAAAATACTAAGTGTGATTGTGGAGCATTACATTTTTTACTTTTTAGTAAATGAAAGTTTAACAGATGCAAGACCTCCGTGAGCGTAAGCGTTACACATACTATTAAAAGTAGCTTTTGAATAATAATACAATATTTGTTGGTTCAGTTCATGTCGGCATTTAGATGTATTGCCAGTAAGTACACGTCGTGAATACCTGATACAACCATTATATGTTTCATTCTTATGATCAAACACTGAATATTGGTTATGTTTCAAGTGTTTTTTGTTCATCTCAATGCTATCAAATTTCATGATTTAATCATATTGAAAAATTCACTGCTATTACGAATTCATTATCGCATGGGAGTTTATTATCTGATTGTTTTGCCAGTTTTCACGTCGTCATGATGATGTGTATAAATAGTTTAGAATGTTCTCTAAACGTTTAAGAACAGTTCACTATTAAGCGACGTTTAAAGAAAGTTCTGATATGTGGCATGTGCTGAGAAAACTGGGCAAAATGAATGTGCGTAAAGTTTCATCCCAGATTAGCCTGTGCAGTCCGCACAGGCTAATCCGGGACGACACTTTCCGCCTTAACTGGATTTTCGCTAAGAAGAGACGTCATTTAAACGAAAAATTCCATAAAAGCGGAAATTGTCGTCCCTGATTAGCCTGTTCGGACTGCACAGGCTAATCTGGGATGACAATTTACGCACAAGCATTTTGCTTTTTTTTCTCAGAACACGACACATATCTGTATTGATTGTGGTAGCCTTTTTCATCGTTTTCCGTTTTAATTCGCCAGTGGTGAAAGCCAGATATCAGTGATGTTTGTTCTAGTATTTTCTTGTTTAGAAACTGTACTTGGTGTAGTGTCAGAAACTTCGGCATGAAAACTCTTTAAATAGGATCCAGTGGTAATATCACCGTATCCTTTAATACAATGCTGCTTATTATCCTAATTTACTTGTGTTTTCTGATTACGAAAATATATTTATACTCTTTTTACAAACGAGTTCTTTCTAAAGAAACCGCACCAATTAAAGTGATCTCTAAACTACGTTCTCACCAACCCACATTGACAAAATAATGTTAATTGTAAGTTAGGGATGCCTGTTCACCGTAGCGCATGTTGTGAACTGATGTATAATTTACACAGTTTATTTTTTATGCAGGCAGATGTTTGTAAAGACGTCTTAAAGATGTCAAATGGCATTAATAAACATAAATCGTTACCAGCTTTTAAGTATACAATCATTTGCAAGTAAGTTTAAGTGAGATTCAGTCCGACGCGGAGTGTGCCCAAACGAGGTTCTCTTTTATAGAGTAAATATGTTTGGAATCGTGTATGTTATTATTGTACTATGCCAAAAGTTATATGTCTTAACAACTGCATTACACTGCCATGTGCTAACTATTTTCATTTGCATTATTCCAGGTATTGATTTTTTTAAAGTGTACTTATAACAACGATTTACGTTCGAGGTGACATAAATAAAACTTTTTTAATATAAGTTACAAAAAAGAAACGTAATATTAAACTTATCAACATCTAGTTACAAAAAAACATACACGAACTTATAAGTGAATCATACGATAATGTCGTATATAACAAGTTTTTATTCTTATTTGATTTGAGATTATTCAACCTCTTTTGCAAAATATTGTATCCCGTTCTGTGCGCATCCCTTTCGGAGTAGTTGTTCATATCGGGTCAGTAACACACAACATTTGAAGTTTCTTTGTTCAGCACATGGGTGCTAGCGAATATGTGTGTACACTCGTGCTGTCCGCGTCCGTTATATTGGTTGTATGGTTATATTTGTATGATTCATACACGCGGGTGACCTAAATTACCAATTATTACATCAGTGGTGTAAGTCGTGAAAACATTAGTTGGTTTTGCACTATGATTACACACTTACAGAGTCATTGATGTTATCTGAACGCGCCTGTTGTAATTTCACATTAATGCTAACGCTGCAACATCAAAAGTCGATATGATGAGTTTAAATTATTTTCTATATATCTTATTTACCGTTTTATGCGCGCAGGCTCGCGGATGTGTGGTTTATATATATATGTATATTTACGTGCACTCATAATTTATTGCGACCATGAGTATGCTAGTGGGAATTCGTGTAATGAATATCCGAAGACTAATTGAAACTTTGGTGCGTGTTCAAAAAAATATCGTTTGCTTAAACAAACTAAAGATACACGCCCTCCCATGTTTTCTCAAGCAGAATACATATTTACTCCATTAACTTCGGAGCCCCATGAAGTTTTGATAAACACTAATTATCTGTTAAGCAAATTAAAGAATTCCGATGCGTGTTTTATTATTTGTTGGTATATGTTTTTATTAAACAGGTCGTTATTATATAGTGTGCAACGAAATCTTTATAATTTCACAATAGCTAATTTATTACCAAAGTACGGTTCTTATTGATTATGTCACATATTTGCCGTGAACATCGACGATTGAGATTTTGCGTATGGAAGTTAACGATGAGAACCTAAAAATCTGATATTGTAATTGGTCTAATGAGCTTGTCATTGTAGATAAAGTTGATACCACGGATTTACCTTTTTTCACACACACACACTCTGATTAATAGATTGTTTCCGGGAGGAACGCAAAAGTGTATATATATATCTCAGGAATCTGTTGATCGGACATGTTCTTTTTGAAGCTTCAACACATACCATCGCTAACGAAAGTATTTGCGAAATAGTAGATAGTCAATTATCTTCTGCACAATGTGCATTAGTTTCTCCTGTAAATATAGGCGTATGCCGAATACATAAAGCATCACCAGGTGTTCAGATAATTGTCTACGCGAACGATTGCAGAATGCTATAATCATTACTACTGTGCATGTATTGCGCATGCGTGGTTTCTTGGTATTCGTGTGCCACAAATTATAAGGAGTCCTCTGAACAATTAGATGTCGGGTGGCGAAACATGTGCCTAAATTCATAACGCAAAGCACATCTTACCATCCATCTACAAAAGACAACCCCATCGATTCTGACTTTAATGAAGGTTTAAATGGTGCTTTCAGAAAAAAATATCAGACGCAGTGTAGTAGTTGAGTGTATAACGCAATATTTGTTTTATCACAGACAGTCATACTTATTTGTGTCACTCTGTCGCAATATGTGCATTATTCTTTAGACGTGTATGAAGTAATTGTTGTTTAGCCACTTGCGCACACTAAACCGCACACATACTCATCACTCACGACAGTCCACACTACTGTGGCGATGTTACCGATTAAGAAGCAGTGCATGCCGAGCAATCCCGATGCGGAAAATTGATTACACGCGATATTGTTTTAATTATGAGATTTTTTAGTCAAACGCGTCTACTCAGGTGTCCCAGACAATGACTAGCCCGTTTTAGCTAAAACATTTGGAAGTGCAGGGCACTTTCCAACACAATTGAAATGGTTAGTGAATGTTAGCACTAATTAAATGAGGCATTGTNGTTTGTTTTTTTTTTGTGACACAAATAATTCCATTTTAATTTCCCGCAAATATATCGAGTCATACGACACCCGAACACTCAAAAGTTACCATGTTAGTGTTCATGTGTCGTATGAATAGATATCGTAAACTATAATTAATTACCGATATACAAAAATAAAAATAAAAAAAGAACATTTTGTATCTACAAACATCTATGTTACCATACCAAATCTGGCGTTGTAAATTTCGGCAATTGCTATAAGGAAAACTGATTGTTATTTGTTTAACTTTATTTTGCGAAATATTGTTCGAAATTGTCGTTGATTTTGAGTAGTAATGGGTCTTTAAAATAAAAAAAATCTTAGTCTTGTATATTTTTATATTACCTTTAAAATGTACATCAGAAGTATTTATATACTTTTAAATAGTCTAACTCGGCCTATAATCTCACAAAGTAGTGTAATTTAATACCCGCGAAAATATTAAAGTTAAAAGCATAAAGTTATAGACTATAGATTTTGATATCAACTTTATACTTATATTTACCTCTAAATAAGAATTCATTCATTATTTTCAGGAAGAAATAATTAAGTTTAAGGCAATTGATAGATAGATAGACTTTTATTATTTAAATCACGTTTAATTTATCAACGCTGCTATAAATATCGAAACATTTTGATGTTTCAAATGTTTTCAGTTCTATTGTGCGAAGTAATGAAATGTTGTGTATTGAAATCAAGCGGGCAGACACGCTGCAGTAGCGAATTATAACGTCAGATAACAGAGTGAGACTAGCGGCTGCTCGAATGATGTTACGCAATATTGATCTCGTTTTCGTTGCGCTAATACCCGATATTTTCTATTGGTCCGAATAGATGTTTCCAATCTTTGTTTATTTATAGACTTTTGCTTTAATACATTAAAGTAATGCGCATGCGTAGGGCTGAAAAGGCGGAGTTATTATCGCGAGTTACAGCTCGCGATAATAACTCCGCCTTTTCAGCCCTACGCATGCGCAGTACTAGCAAATGCTCACATTCTAAACTCCGCCTTTTAACCCGTACGCATGCGCAGAGTGCTAGCATCCCTATTCACCCCTAACAATCCCAAATAATCCGTTTTTAACCCCAAAAATCCCTAAAAACACCTAAACGGGATTGTTAGAGATTAACCCCTAAAAAAAACCGGATTGTTAGAGATTAATTCACCAATAATATTCATATCTAAGCAACCCCTTATTTGCGGAACAAAATCCATAACCCCACTGTATCAAAGCGATGAATGCGCCGCAGTTGTTCGCCATCGTGTTAAATTGAACACCAATAGCCTTCAAATTTAAATGTCTATATTTATCAACACAGGGATTAAACTCGCGAATAATGCAATAATGTGCAAAGTGTTTTAAAGAGTTTTCTTGTTTGCATAAAAGGTTCTGCAATAATTTTATGTTTTAAGAACATTCGTAAATGTTTTTTTAACTTAAAAATATTAGGGCCACCGCTTTTGTTGCGGAAATAGTGAGCTTTGCAAATGCCGTTTGCAATTGCGTTATTTCACTGTGACAAGTTATTTCAATGCATCTGAATGATGAAGTTTATGCGGTTCTTTCGTTACTCGAGCTGCGTTTTGTGATTACCCAGTTTTTGTTCCAGCAATCATTTTGTAATTTTGTCTTACGACAGTTTTGACGAATAAGGAATAATTGTTTCTATTATAATAAGGAATATCTAAAAAAAAAAATCCACCGGTCCAATATGATGACCACCAAACAAAGTAGCATGTGTCTGGAGAGGGAATGTAGTCCGGGTGTCAATTTTGTACTGCGCTTACTCGGACCGCAATGCGTTTCTGCAAACAACGTATTCAAAATCCAACATTCATAAATCCTTTGTCTATTTTAACTAATAAAGGCAAGCACAGTCCGGATCGATTTTAAGTAAATTACAGCTGACTGTATGACTTTCTTCTTTGAATAGGTATGTATATTTTGAGAAACTACTTGATAAAATGACAAACGAAATCTGCATTATTTTCTATATTTCTAGAAGTAGTAACTGCAATAAATACCAACGATATACGCCGTTAAACAGCTTTACATTCAATGTTGAATATAGCCTGATGTCATGGTTACAGAGAAGTCTCGCAGACGGGGTCTAGCGGCGAGCATAGGGTGCGGAAACAGGGTTGTGAATGCCTACATATGTTTGTATATGAACGAGTTAATGCATGAACGGACGTATTAATTTAAGAAAATAAGTAGGGATCATGCCGGGAACTTTCGAACGCAGAAGCAAGACAGACACTATATCCGCAACTCGACGGCAACAACGGTTTAAATAAATAAAAGGTTTTTGTTTCATCTCATTCGACAGGCACTTACCTAAGATGCCGGCCCTAGACTTCTGTCTGTATATTTTGAGTTTTTTTTGTAACAATTTCTACATCATATTATATTTGCAAAATTTACATTTAAAAATAACGAGAGATCATGTAATTACGCGACTTTGAAAAATTCTATTATCAACCTTTGAACAAACTTATTTTAGCAAGAAAAAACCTTTGACATTAAAGAAATTTTAAACAAAGTTTAAACGTCCTTTTTTCCTATATTATTTGGAAATGCCATATGATAGGAACAACTTTTTTAAACATGTATAATAATACGTGACGCAGCTTGTTTAAAGTTTGTAATAAGAGATATTGTGAATCAACGATGTTTTGGGGTTATTGTAATAACTAAACATAATATTACTGCCATCATTTTAAACATTTATTGTATGAATCATATTACGTTCAATAACGTCCATACATAAGTCTTGTTATGCCTCCAACGGGCTAATCCGTCAGTTTTTTATTAGCTCGGCTGTTTTCGAAGAAAACCCGAGGTATTGTCATAGCCCTCTCGTCTGCCGCGTCATCGTCGTCGTAGTCGTCGTCCGAAAACTTTAACATTGGCCATAACTTTTGCATTATTGAAGATAGCAACTTGATATTTGGCATGCATGTGTATCTCATCGACCTGCACATTTTGAGTGGTGAAAAGGTCAAGGTCAATGATGACCTTCAATGTCAAAGGTAAAAAAAACAACAAAATCCAAGCACCCACAGCCGAGCGTTGGCATCCGCTCGACGGTACTCTTGTTTTCAAAACGTATTCTCCATGGTGTGATAAACCATTGTTTTCACAAATTTATTATAAATAGTAAGCGATTTGATTCGTAATATGCTACAGAACGACCCCCAATTCTTTTTTCTTCTTGTTTCCCTAATCAATTTTTTCACAACTTATTTCATTTTCTTCCCAGAACTCTTCCAGTCTCTCTCCTTTTTCACTTTTCAAACGTCAACCTATAACATGCCATTTAACAAATGAAACTCTTTACTCGGAGTTTCTCTTTTTTTTTCTTTTTCGCAATAATTTTGATATTGTGTTATCATAAAAAAGCCAACTATGTTCGTCTGACAACATGTAATTGTATTTGAATAGGGAGAAGAACTATATAAGACACTGTCTTTAGTTCCAATCCCATTCAAAAATGATAATTGTATAAATGTTGTATGTAATTCTGTGTAAAACATTGTGTATTGTTTGAAATAAATACGTTTAAACTAAACCATTTTTTACAAAATAATCAAAAGTTATATGTTGCCTATGTGGACTACACTAACGTGTTCGATATTTTGTTAAGGGATATACATACGAATAAAGCTTAGTGCAAGGGGTAGCATGCTTAACATAATTAAAGCAATGTATATGGATTTAAAACCAAAGGTAGTTGGAGTACGACAAAGGGAGTCACTCTCACCGTTTCTGTTCTCGATGTATGTAAATGATATAGAAGCATATTATATGTTGCATGGCTTTAATGGCAATGCAATTATGCTGACATTATTTTTGCTACTTTATGCGGATGATATTGTTATAATAGCAGAAACCGAGGATGAGTTGAATAAGGGTTTGTTATTATTAGAACAGTAATGTGATAGATGGATACTAAATGTAAATTATTTAGAGACAAACAAATGACTTTTAAGAAAGGTGGTAGATTAAGAAAGAAATACAATTCTCTTATAAAGATGAGTTATTGGAAATTGTCAGTAATTTTACTTATTTAGGTATTGTATTAACCACCAGCGGATCTTTTATATAGACATTTGAAACCTTGGCAGGTAGGCACCAAATGAAACGTTTCAAACTAAACGCATGTATGTTCAATTACCCTACAATGTATGTTTAATGTTAACTTGACTTATTTAATAAGCTCATATTGCATATTTTGCATTATGGGTCTGAGGTGTGATGATTAAACGAAGCTCCTGTGATAGAAAGAAATCATTTACATTTTAGAAAAGAATTCTTAATGTAACGATACAGACTCACCATAATTTTGTTTATGTTGAACTAGGAAGAACTTCTCTCCGTACGATACGAGAGCTGTAAATGTAGTAAGATATTGGTTAACAATTACAAAATTAGAAGACTGTTAATATGCTAAATGTACATACAACACTATGTGTAGAGACATCTAAAACCGACAAAATGTTAAAAACTCGACTCATTCTGTATCTTGCCTTTTGCAATCACTTGGATTTCACTATCCATTGCTATATCAAACTGTTGAACGATAAAAAACAATTGTCTATGTTAAAGTTACGAATACCAATTTCTACAAAACTGGTAAAATGAGCTTAATAATTCGTCTAGACTTATGTAACTTTTGTGATTTTAAAATACAACCGTATCAAACAAGTATCAAAACAAACAAGAAGTGACATAAGAAGACTACGTGTATCTTCACATAGACTGAAAGTTGATGTCGGGAGATGACCAAAACCTTCTCCAATTCCATATGAGGAGAAACATTGTATTAGTTGTCACATGCCCGACGAGTATCACTTTGCAATTGAATTAAAACTATATTCAGAAATGAGAAAGTTGTATATTGATAAATAGTATTGGAAAACAGCCAAAAATATTTAATTTTGTTGAATAAATTAAATCCGAAAATGGTCGAACCAGTTACAATCTTGCATTATATATGAACAAAGGCTTTTAACTACGAACCTTGTTTAATCTGTATTATGATTATCCTAAGACAATAAGAACACATGCGTACATAACCATTTTATGTAAAATTTAGCATGATAGCCAGGATATACCTCTCGCTTATATTTGTTTGTATATGAACATGTAATTTATTTGTATACACTGTACTAGTCACTTGACAACTCGTTTGTTATATACATAACATTTATGTGCTGTATACTTTTGGACTATTGCCTATTTTATAAACAATAACAAAACTATTGAGCAAAAATGGTAACCAAACCTCGCGAATTATAGCATTTTATTGTTATTAATTAGCATGTCGTTTTAGTAATGTGGACTTATCAAATCTAGATATTATTCTGATTATGGCATGCAGTTAAATAGCTTTTATGTTCGTTTGATATGTGAAATGTATAATAAAATTGGGAGATAAAACACCTGGTTTAGAAATGCCGTGTTTACCCAACATCAATGGAAAAGACTGTTAATATACTATAGGATATTACAACCACGAAAGTGACATGTTTCGGTCTGATAGACAATACAAAGCAACACTTCCTAGTTTTATAATAAATCAAATGAACTAATTTAAATAGGTAAAACATATAACTAGATACGCTTTTTTAAGCGCTTGTTTTCTTCAGTCACGTCTTAAAATTGACCGTTAAAGATGAGCAACTTGAACGATTAAAGCTGAAATATCGAACAATATTTAACAGTTAGATATAATTTTTAATACTTATCGCTTGTTCTTGTACATAACACAAACTAACATTAAACAATGTTTGTCTAGCAGTAAAAAGCACGATAGAAAAATATACCTTTGGAGTAAACAATGCAATTATAACACATGCCGCTGACCGTTCATTAAGCTAGCGTTGTTTTGTCTATTTTCACCTGTGTAGTTTTTCTTGTTCAAAAAGAAAGATGGGAACGATGACGATTCTTTCTTCTTTCATATATATAGAGCGTCAAAAATACATATCAACATTAAATGTGTATGTGTATTGGAATTTAATAAAAACTATTTTCGCAAAAGTCGAGGTCAAAATGGTTACATGCAAACAATAAAGTTTAACAGACAGCCTTTTAATTTATTGCTCTAACCATTGACCATCTAGAAGCCTTATGGAAAATTAATTTTACTGGTAAGAGATCTGTGCATTCCATCACTTAATACCGGCGCTTTGAGTTGTTTATGATGTTGATGTTCTTATAGTATATCATATGAGAAATCGGTCAGCAGCTTCAAAATTTCGAGAACACTATGTAAATAATATTAAATTTCCGGCAATGAGGAAGTACGTGATTTCTTTTAGTATGATCATTATCTGTTTGCTTGGAACTATTCAAACAAAATAGTGCATCTTAAAACTGTTGGAGAGAAGATCATCTATGTGTTCATACTTCTTAGAAAAGAGTTCGCTTTGGACAAGTGTATGAAAACAGTAAATTTGGTCCAGTGGAGGCATTTGAAAACCCGGAAAAGAAGAGTTTTGTGGTGCCTGATCAGAAATGAAAGGCGAATCATTCTGAGATTCAAAGAATCTGAATGAACTTAAAAGAAAAAATATAATACATCAATGATAAAAAGTGATCGTGTATGAGTGTAACGTTTGATTGGGGATGAGATTTCAAATAGGAAGGATGCCGATTCGCATTTACAAACCAGACAAAAACAGTAAATGGAAAATTATAACAGAACGTAAAAAGTTAAAGAAATATCAAATCAGATAAAATCTTAATGAACAGGCAATACAGATACCAGCTAATGAAACGAGTGTCAATCTTAATGAGCATTTTGTAGGGAAAAAGTAACAAACCAGATAAAAACGTGTGCTTTCGGTTATGAATCTAGCCCCTGTGAAAATATGACCAAAACTTTGGGAAAGGATAATGGATCTGCAACACGATGTGAGGAAAAACAGGTTAACAGTATTATTATGCTGAAGTAAAAAAACCATTTCACTTTGGTGATATTCCAGTGACCAACTGTGGCATAAAAAAACCAAGCGATGTCTTCACTCTCTGATGTTCATAACTTATCCAGAGATTCTAGTTAAGAGGTTTTGCGGCAGTTTATTTAACCGAGGATATATTTATAGCAAACCTGATGCTATTATCACAACCCAATAGTTTCGTTATCAGAATCATCACAAATTAATGACCGAGTAGGTTCATAATACGTTCTCAGTGGTTCGATCCCAGGTGCGGTTAACTTTTTTTTAATTCTTTTTTTTTCTTTCTTTTATTTCATTCTTCTTTTTTACTGGAGCTCTTTAGGCCTGTTGTTTACATTAATCAATTTAAAGCATTTAATCAAAAACTTCAAAACATGCCGAAATCTGTCAACACGTCCCTGTTATTGATGATTAAGGTCGAGTTTGATACTGTATGGTCTCATGTTTGTGATTCAATATTGTATTAGTGTTGTGTTTTTTGTAAGCTGTTGTGATCCCAATTAAAATTGTTAACAATCTTTAATGTTTATGCATATCTCTGACAGTCTATGTACCGGTTCTTGGGTTTCGCCTGATTGCTGTATGTCATGAAATTTGACATAGACGGTAGGGATAGTTAAACAGAAAAATCTCTGTTAAAAGTGCGGTGACCCCCTTTTTTTTATTTTTGTTTTACGATAACAATACGTAGATGAACATATTGCAGCAGTTTCGAAGAAAGTTATTAGATAGAACTATTTTAATTCCATTTTGTGGTTAAAATAGTAAACAATTGACGTGTTTTTGGGTTACATAAAAATTATCAAAATTAAATTTCTTAAAATTTAACTTGTGTTCTCCATTTTTTTTTGGTAGTTTGTGGTTTCATTAAATGGTATATGATATATCTTAGCTTATATAGTATCTACATGTTGCCAATTACATAGGTTATTAATCAATTTTATGCAATTAGAGATTTTTCAGTTATAATGAACAAGTACATGTTATATAATGGTGAATACAATCAAAACAAGGCCGGTGACCCTATGTTTTTATTTCATTTTTTCATATAATATTAGTATGTATTACTGAAATATAAATTTTGAGCAAAAGTTATTAGATGGAAAAAAATCAGCAAAACTGCAGCAACAACCCTTAAGGCAGTTAGCTGAGTTTCACTGTAAATGCAATGATGTAGCGAATCATCGAATATTTTCCTACGTAATCCATCTAATGAACAGATTCCACATGGTGACATGTGATTTAATTATAAGAAACTAATACATTTGCAAATATAAATTATACATATTAATAAATAGTGCATATTGTTTCAGCCATTCAACATATTAGTTAATACACATAGGACAAGTTTAATTTAGTACATATCAGATATATATGATATTAAGTTTGTTCATTGACAGTGAAGTACCATAAATGTGTACATGCATATATCTCTATGATTTTTGTTTTTTGAAACCTATCTTTTAAAAAGGCTACCCAAAACTCGTAAGATGCCTATTAGAGACATGGTTGAATAGGAATCATGTCAACATTTTGTCAACATATAAGATATGTTTTTGGAGTCAATACTTAAAATTTCATTGTTAGATATTTCGTTGATATGGTACAAATCTTTGTCAGACATTGTTATTTTGCGTCAAATTTCTCTGAATATCTGAATGCTTCTTTGAGTCAGTAAAAACTTACATATGCAGACCAAAAGTATTGTTAAAATACTTGTTATTGTTTTTCAGTGCACGGTCTAAAATATGAACGTCAATCCATGAGTGAGAAATGATCTCTCGGTGCTGAGGTACTGTTTACCTTAAAGTCGAACCTAGGCATACCAGCAAAGGCAACCACAGCACAGGTAACCAAAAGCAAAAATGAACAATTTAAGATGTATTGCCACTTTTAGAGTATGTTTATTATACATAAACCATTAAAATATTACAATGAAATATTTCGTTGGCTTCCATAAATTATATTCAATTGTACACGATTGTACAAGAAGTAAAACAAATATTTTTTCAATTCCGAAGACTACATGGAATATTTATTTTATCCACAACTTTACTAGAACTTTATTATGTTCTCTTAAATATTTATTGAAATTAAACAGAACTTGACATTTACATAAAAGTTACAACTTTAAACAGGTTCAAACAAGTTAAATGCTTTTAAACTCCTTAACAACGTGTTTTCAGGGATCAGGGTAAATTGGTTGTATATTGATAATAACAGTTTGTGATAGACCAGACATGTCTGTGATCAAGACAGTAGGCTTATGGCTACATTATACTAAATAATCGAGTCCTGTATGGCTGTACTCTCTTAATTAATCAATATTTTTTACTCGAAGACAGCTGGTTTTTCTTTTGGACATATTGATAGGGTAAGCATAAAACTGCTAAATCACTGAAATATTGTTACTTTAGAGACTATAGTACAACATTGCGCCGACACGGGTTACATATTTAGCAGAAAACGGAAAAAATGAGCATATGAAGTCTAACATTTGCTTTTGGGGGAAAGTTACTCAAACAATGAATTTCATATAATCTAGTTATTAAAATCGTTCAAAGCGTCAATTTGTATGACATATCAAATTTATATTAATGGTATTAAAAGTACATAGTTATGTATAATGTAAAATTAAATAACGATAGACTGTTGGTATTTATCACAGAAGACAAATGTGTGTTTGAATTACAGGTAAACCAGGATGTCAGCAGCCGCTAGCTCAAATAAAGACACAACCAAACGTAAATCAAAGTCTGGACTATTGGGAGCTAATTGGAAATATCAACTACGCTTTTATCAAGGAACTCGATTGCTGATGAGTGTTTCTTCCGACGAGTTACCAAAACTCGTGGAAGAGCTTGGATCGAATGAAGACATTGAACTTGTATGGGCGTATAAAGTACCGCTTTCTAAAAAGCAATTCACTCAAGTTATTGGGTACCACATGTTTGTTGTATTTAGGACAGCAAAATGGTGGTGGAGCATAGAAAAACACTCCGATGTCGTAACATTACAGCGTAGCCGCAGACCGCAGAACGTCAAAGATGTTTGCAAACAAAAAAATCGCATTAAAGGCAAAGGTCGTATGTTAAGAGCTCGAAGCTTTTCCAGCGTATTTGAACTTTTGAAATGGTTGGAGTCCAATGGCGAGCTTAATAAGGTTTACAATTTTCTGACACAAAATTGTCAACATTTTGCCATAGATGTTTTCAAGGAATTGACGTATAAAGGGGTAATGTATGCGTTTTATTCATTAAAAAACATACTTGCACCGATTGTTTTTTTTCTTCGTACAATCTAGTCAAACACTATTTGGTTATTCTGATATATTAATAATTATATACAAAACAATAGTTATTCTCGACATGCAAATGGGCTTAAACGTATGAAATAATTACCGCCACTAGATTATCGTTATCAAGCCATAATACGTAAAGATGTCATTTCTTTCTTATGATTTAAATAAAATATTCTTTGCAATTTATGTGAATAATTTAGGTCGTTAATGTATTTAAACACATTACTTCTTTGATTTATTAAACTCACAATCTTAATAGTTGTTTTTCAAGAAGGAAATATTCAATTATATTATTTTCTTTAAATTGTAAACACTGAATCGGGACTATTTCGAATCTACACCCACATTTCCAACGTGTAGCTTTGGTATTGGAAAGTTTTCATAGTAACAAATGTACGTCACATGCGAGCCGATACGCCATGTAAACATCAATCTTAGTACACCAGCACCTACTATAACTTGCAAAAAAATCGGAAAGTAACGGATGCAAAGATGGGAATAAATGACCTTGATATAATGCAATGTATTGTTTAATGTGTTTAAGTATCAATATTGACAAAAATGTGTACTTCTCTTTGAAAAACAAAACCGGATCTACTTGGAATTCACAGAGACAATTTTTATATAACAGAGTACTCTACGTGGTTTGGATGTTATCTTACATCTGTAGCCATTCATGTCTTTCAAAATCTTTGTTTCGTTGTTTTATTGTTCAATTCATTCGTATTTCTTTGAAAACAACGATTATAATGTTTCACGTTATGCAACAAATATATTACGCATGCACATCATCATGTTGTTCTTGACAGGAATCGGCGGAACTAAGAGAGTTTTTTGCAATATTCGTTAATCGAAGTAAGACAGAAACTTCGGACACCGAAACATCGTTCTCTTCAAAGTCTGGCAGCGACTCTGAGTTAAGAGCCTACGACGATATTCAAACCAGAAAAGGTAACAGACACATATCCAGCATACATGTTTCATATTTTAATAACTGGATACCGACCCCATAAATTATAGAAACGCGTTAAAATAATTATATTGTATGAAAAAAGTGAGTTATATTAAGGAAGTATGCCTTCTTAAGCAATATTATCTGATAAGGAACTTGATAAATAGAGACTACATGAATATGGTTGGTGACTTTTGATATCATGTGATATCAGACGAGGCCGATATGGCGTACCAAAAGGCGAGGCTTGTCGAGCCTTTTCACACGCCATATCGGACGAAAAAGGTCAATACATAAATAAATACACATTATAAATAAACGATTGTAGACTATTGTAATACGTTTAATATGAAAAACGTACACAATAACAACCCATGATGATGGCAGAAAGTATCGCACTCATTTGAGCTAGGATCTATTTAAGGGGTGTTGCGGCAGTTTATTTAACCGATGATATATTTATANCACGTGCATTTTACTGCAATATTTTCTTTATTTATTCGGAAATATTTTCGAAACATTAAACTCCGCCCATAATCATTGCAGAATAACCCACACTTGATTTCCTTCTTTGTCTATAGAAAACAAGTCGCGTGTATTGTTGGAATTGGTGATATTTGTTATGGTATGCGTGTGTTACTAGTACTTGCAAATGGCTGTGTTTGTGTAACAGTCAACTGTTTATTAAACTCAGTTGAGATTGACATATTTGTAAGAAATGAAATTGAGCATTGGTATGGCAAGCGAAATGCACATTAAGTCTTAAACCACGGTTTAACAGTTAACTATATAGTAAAGAGACTTTGAACCTAGGTTCAAATTGCCGTTTGCACATTAAGTCTTAAACCCGGGTTCAAGACTTTGAACCGCGGTTCAAAGTGTGTCTAAAATAGAAACAAATCTGTTATCTGAGACAACCAATTAGCGGAGCTTAAACCACAATAAGAAGGTAAATGCCGCGACTTCATTGGTCATCTCTTAACTATAGGGTAAAGAGACTTTGAACTGCGGAAGAGGCGCGGAATTCACATTAATTATTGAACAGTTAATTATATAGTTAAGAAACTTTGAACCCGAGTTCAAAGTTCCGTTTGCACATTAATTCCTTAAACCCGAGTTCAAGAGTTTAAACCGCGGTTCAAAGTCGGATAAAAAAATCAATTATCTAGACATTGAACAGCGTTTCAAAGTCTTAAACTGGGGTTAACAAGCGCGGAATGCACATTCATTATCATTCTTAAAGTCTTAAAATGCAGTTCAAACTCTTAAACTGCGGTTCAAAGTCTTAAACTGGTGTTAAGTCGCGCGGAATGCACATTAATTATTTAACAGTAACCTATAGGGTTAAAAGACTTTGAACCCGAGTTCAAAGTGCCGTTTGCACATTTATTCCTTAAACCCGAGTTAACGAGTTTGAACCGCGATTCAAAGTGTGTCTAAAATAGATACAAATCTCTTATCCCTTAGACCAGACTCCTTTTTCCAAAATGGCTGGAAAAAGCCCTGAAATGTTCGTTATTAGATTTTTCATCATCTATCCAAATTAATGTATTCTTTATTTTCAAATAAATGCAAGTGAAAGAAATCGTATTATTGTTATACATAATTTAACTTATAACAATCATTCTAATCTGTTTCATTCATCGATGTAATTGCATTGATGCTCTAACTGTTCATCGCGCATGTGTGTTCTAGTTCGTAATCTTTTCCAATTATGCATATTGCAAATGTAAAGTTCAAAACAAATTTCAAAAGACAGAAAACACACTACCGTATTTTTCGGGGTATAAGACGCGACTTTTTTTCCGAAACGTCTTATTTATGGACAATCATGCAAACCAGAATATCAGATTTTTTTTGCAAATTTGATTGCCTCTGAATAACCCCATGTCACTATCAATCGATAATGTAATTGGTTTATTGCAGTTGTATGGCTTTGTTATACCTACCACACTTATCTTTTTGTGTACTCCTCCACGATACAATCGTGGTCAGATACTTAAGAGATTGGCGAAAGCAACCGGGTGTAATCTTCCTGGAAATCGTGCTTTTCATGCATTATTTTATCAAAATATGTTTTCGACACGGAATGCGTTTTAACAAATTAATATTGAATTAATTACAAATATAATAAAAATATAAATGTTTTGTTGAATTCCCCAGTACGAATACCAATTTCTTATCCGAAATACACTTCTGATTGTTTTATGTTAACGCGACGTTTACAAATTATAGCGTCAAATATACAGTCCTCGTGTATATTTCCAGTTTTTTCTGTGTTATGACAAAAAGCGCGCAAAAAGCATGCGGTAATGTACAACATCACGCTAAACGCATGGAAGGCGTGTATTATTTTTTGGATAAAAACTTGTTAGCGCAGAGAACGTATAGACCTGTTATTTCGGTTAAAAGTTTCGTTGGTCTTTTAAACAAAATTATATCACGAATAATTTGAAATGGACATTTCCTCTAAGTAATATCAAATCAAGCACGACGTATCTTTTTCGTTACCATCTATATTATGTGGTACACTAATACGATTAATAAGAAAATTTGCAAACGCCCCCCTCCCGAAAAAATAACAAATAGTTGGTTTGTTACTAAAGTGTTTGTTTGAAGAACAATTCGGGCTTGTTAGCAGATGTAAAAGGAATATGTCTCCTTTTCCGAATTTCAACATGTATTTCACACCCATGCACATGACAGTTTTTTTGTCTTTTTAAACGCCGAGGATAAAGGAAACCGTGCTCACACCTAGCTGTAGGCTCCTGCACCTTGGGAGTGATATTTGCGTGATGTTTATGTTTTTTTTCAGTTTGAAGCCATTACGAACCCATAATTGATTGTAATAATTGCATCATATATGTCCATATTTCGAATTTTATATTTAAACATAAGGCGGTTACCATTTGATTTGTCGGCAATTTGTATCATTTCAGACTCCATGCAGTTTTCAGATCATAATCTTTTTGATTTATTACTCGAACTTGTTAGTTTCTGAACACGTGTGCTACTGAAAATAACCATCGGGATTGTGTTTTACGGCCCGAACAAGCCCACAGTGGCTACGACCCGTGTTTTTGATCCCTTAATATAAGATAAGCACGTGCACTATTAAATATTGGTTGGTCAGTACAAACGTTTTACCAATATCCTGTGTATTACAACACTTTAGATAAGCACGTGTCGTCTGTCGAAACAATGATTGGTCAGTAAACATATCGAAGTAGCTCACACAGTGAATTCCCTAAGTATACCTTAAAACTTTAAAATAACGACATTTATTTTCAAAAGAATTTCTAACTTCTAAAAACAAATGAGAACTATCCAACATACACCCTACACAGACGACACAAACTTTAACTAATTTTGACAATTTAAATACAAACAAATGTTTAAATACAGAAAATGACGTGTAAATGTTATGATATCTAAATATTAATTAAGTAGTTTATTGGTCGTTGCAAAACAATATGAATTGTACACGATGTTTTAGTTGTGCAATCAGTATACAGTACAATAATTGTTTCAATTATGAAGGAACTAAAAGAGTGTAACGATAACAAAAAAGCGTGTTTGATTTTTTTTATTCATAGGAATTGGCAATAGGCAATTGCAAATATTTCGCAATATACCCCGGTTCTTTAGTTGAAATTCACTACGAAACTTTTTATATAAATTAAAAGATCCACATGTTGTCTGCGCTACGAGAAAACAGTTTGTGTCTGGAAACATAGCGACCGATTTTAGTGCACCAAATCTTTTGCAGTTTATTTTTGTTATTCGGAAACTGGAAAAAAATAACTTTATATTTTCGAGAGCGTGATTTACAGCCAATGTCCGCACATATTACCATTTTCCCTATCACTATACTTAACCAGTGAAAAACAATTTCACGGAAATATCAATACAAACTGAGAAATTGAAACTCGAATTCTGAACTTTTAACAAAATCATCTTTTTGTGTGTTAAACACAACACTAAAACATTATTTACCCGATAATTTAATCATATTTCAATGTTAATAGCGTTAAATATATGGACTTAGGATTTTCTTTGAAATTGACCTTTAAACAACTGAATTCGGAATCGTCTGCATCTCATGGATGAAAAATTAAGCCTTATTTCAATAATTTGCATCAACGCCAACGACTTTTTTGCATAAACTCAACGTTATTGTTCAGACTTTTTAGACTGTTTAAATACAGAAATATAATATTCAAGTCTTATAATAACAGCACAAATTATAAGCTATACTTGTCATACAAAAAGGAAACCTCGACCTGCTACACGGTGGCATCGGAATCTTGTTTTCAGTTGCATTGACGTGTTCGCAAAACTATGAAGTCAATAGTTATTGACGCGAAATTAAGAAGGGCGCAAACAAATGGCGTCATTTGTTTATCATAAATTAGTACGGTCATGAATACGTTTCAATTTGCATACGAAGTGGGTTTATAATATATATATATATATATATTTGCAGATTTTGTGTCAGAGGAGGAAGGGGAACATAAAACGAATCTCAACGAAATAATAAAGTAATTGTTTATTTCCTATTTGATCCGGACTGTAGGAAGTCGATCCTTCAATCACATCAATTTAAGTGTTCGCAATCTGAAACACAGGCATCTATGATTAAACTGTCTTTAATAGCACTTAATTTCTGATTTCAACTTTAAACATGGTATATTGACCTAGTTTGTCAGATAAAATAAACTGTTTTGAGTTTTCAAAAAAGCTTTATTGAAAAAATAAAAAAAAACATAAAAAGATTGCCTGGTGACTAGTCAGTGTTTCTTATAAAGGACTCTATTGAAACATGCGTCTTACCTGATTAAAATATTAATATATATGTGTATGACCCGTAACCAAATGTTTACAAATATTGTTGAATCTTAAACAAAACAAGAACGCCGTGGTACGAAGGCGTTTTTCTGATGTATCAAATATTTATACATTTGTCTTGTCCAAAGGCTTTGTAGAGTTAAGTGTTTTTATATAAATATATAAATATTAATTTGTTTGTAGAGTTTTTGATATTGTTTTATAATCATCACATGTTAAAATAGATAAATGAATGTATCTGTGTATGCACTAAATTGTCTTATAATACAGCATTAAATTACATATTTCATAAATATATAACCGAGGAAAATTTTATTTATAGAGAGATTATCAAGGAAAGCGAGGAAGACGAGGAAGACGAGGAAAGCAATGCAACGGTAAAGTCCATTCCATGAAACATAAGACATATGTTCCATAAACCTCAAACATAAGACATAACACATTGATCTCATTGATTTAAGTGACAACTGTTTTTCAACAACAAACCATTATTACTATTAAGGTCGTATATCTATTTCTAGTTAACGATTGCAAAGTGTTCAGAACAGATAGTTCCTTAAACATATGAACCTCGTTCTGGAAAAATCGGAATGCATGTGCGTAAATTTTCGTCAATTATTAACCTGTGATGAACGCATAGGCTACTTAGGGACGACACTTTCCGCTTTCATGGTAGGTACACGTCCGAAGATGTGTCCCTACGAACAATTCGAATGGTGTTTCCCTTAGAACAATTCCGAAGATTTTTCAAACGTACAATTCCGATGGTATTTCCCTATGTTCAATTCCGAAGGTGTATACCTAGTTGCATTTCCAACAGCTTTTCCCTAGGTATTGTTCCGGCGGTTTTTTTAAAAGGTACAATTCCAATTTTTTTTCCCCTATGTACACTTTCGAGGGCTTTTCCATGCTATTGATAGGTCAGGATAATTTCTTTTCGACAATAGGATGAATACCTTATACATTATTATAATTCATTCCACTTCTTTTCAACTGTAAATAAGCCTTGGTGCACGTTTGTTATTACTCGAATAAACAGGCATTTATACTGACGTTACGCTTTTGTTTGTGCTTTGTATGCAAATACTGTTCTACGTATTGTTTATTGGAGCTGTGTATTATTGCCTTATAATAACAATTCCTATCAGATAAGTTACTTAATTATTTATTAATTATGTCTTTTCTATAAACTATGGCATTTTATTTTGAGACTATTAATTTACGAATCATGATGCAATTTTGAGTTTGCAATTTAAAAACAAACTACATTTGTTATTCTGATGCAAACGTTTAACTAAAAGACACGTTGTATTAAGCGTATTAAGTATTATGTAAAAACAAAACTCAGTATAATGTCCTGTGACTAATGTTTAATCTTGACTTCTTATTTGTCATGCTTTTTGCTTGTTGCCCCTCTATGTTCAATGAAACTCCATATATTACTTGTACATCCTTATCAAGGTATATTAATATAGATGACAATTTTTAATATGAGCCACGTTCTCAGAAAACAGGGCTTAATGCATGTGAGTAATGTTTTGTCCCAGATTAGTCTGGACAGCCTGCACAGGCTAATCAGGGAGGACATTTCCGCTTAAATTGATTTTCGTTGAGAAGAGAGTTTCTTGACATAAAAAAATCCATAAGCGGAAAGTGTCGTCCCTTAACAGCCTGCGAAGTCGTCTCCGGCGATTCCGTGACAACATTCAACGCCAATGCATTTAGCGTATTTGTCCCATAACGAGGCTCAATTGATAGCAATACAATGTTCTTTTTTATAAGGACTCTTCTATAAGGAACACGATGCTTAAACTCCCAACCCTAATCTATTACTACTTTATTTTATTTTATGGCTTCTCATTGGTCTTTAGAAATTAACTGCTATCCCTTAAGCCATTTATTAATCACTTATAGTCGCATGAAGTGAAATTGTTGTGAAAATGTTGGGCAATACACATAATTTAAAACTCAAACGATGAAGGGTTAACATAACAACCTAATAAAGACAGCTTAATCATTTCGTCCAAAGATTTCTAACCCACACTTGGCTATAATGTACCTTTTAAAAAAGTCCAAACTATTCATTGTCTAGAATCCTCGTAGAAATAACAACACTAAACCAACCAACACACAAAAAGTGTAAGGATATTGTTCATTTTATGATTGTTTGAGTGCAATGACAATCATTGGATTCATACAATTTTGAATAACGCCAGCTATAACATACAATTATGTATATCTCAAGCCTCATACAATGAGAATGCTGTAAATTAAAGTGCAAACTGCTATCGTGAGACAATAATGCAAATATGAGTCTTACAGGTTACACGAGCTGTCAAACATAAAACGAGTCTTTATGTAGATGCACTTCATTTCTTGTAAAAGTATATACATCATGTCCGTGTCTAACATTGTTTGGTTTATAATTCGTCTTCGTCAAGACATGATCACTTTAAATCCAATTAATTAAGAAAAACAATATTTTGTTAACAAAATGTGTAAATGTTTGCATGTACATGCGAAAGTGAGCATACAACTTATTTAATATTGTGTAAACAGATAATGTGTTCAGATAGCTAAAGAATTTTCAAACACAATAATAATGAAAAAAGGTTTAAGATTTTAACTACACTAACTGTTTAAACGTTACTTTTTTGTTAAATCTGTTCAAACAATCAAAATGTCAAAAAAGTGAAGCAAATAAAAAAGAATTTATAAACCAGTTGAGATTGCATAATGCATGTGCGTGTAAAAGCCTTGATGGTTTATATTATTGTTTTTGCTTACAACACTTTACTAGTTATTCATGACATTTGTAATTTGTTGTGCCCCTACTTGCAGCTAAGTCGTCTTTGTGGAACATTTACATCTCTATTTAAAAACTCCTAAGGGGTCATTATTTGGTCAAATCAAACCAGAATGCTTATTTACAGCTATATTACAATCCGTTTAGAAATCAACCAGTTTTGCAATAATTGGATTGCAAAACGGGTTGGAGTGTCTTATTTCAATTTGAAATTTGTACAACCCGTTTTGCAATAAACCAAAATTTGCAATAAAAACATCACACGTGTATTAATAATTGCAAATAGACTGGAACTCTTTAAAATAAAGTTTTAAATGTCGTGTTAAAAATAATATTAAATAACAAAAATAGACACAATTGTGAGTTTCGACTCAAAATCAAAAGGCATTGAAGGTGATGAAGTTCGAGATTAAATACAATAAGACAACATAGAATGTGCATCGAAAGTGAGTTCAACCAATTTGAAGTGTTAAAGAAATTATTCACAACAATGTACCAGAACAGGAAGTTGAAGAACACAATGCCATCACATGGTGCGGGATAACCTATAGACCCAGAGAAGGGATCCCTAAAAACACTCTCTCCCTGTGCTCACCGGGAAGGCATTTTGACCATAACCTAACGGTGAGATAACCCTGACAGAAACCGCGGTGTGCACAATTGGCTCTAACACACAAAGGGACCACGCAACAACAAAGTCAAACACTTGGGGTTGAAGACAATCAAGTGCGAGTTCAGAAATAAACATTTAGAAAAAAGCTTCCAGTACTAGAACCGGCGAACATATTTTGACAGGGATCTGGGTATACTATAATACCACAATATATTTCACCCTATTCCGTATCCATATTGTTGATGTGGAAAAGCCAAACAAAACGGCTCTACACATCCTCCAGTAATGCATGGGCCACCAATCCCCGAGGGATAATGTATTGCCGAAACATATGAGTATGAGAGACAAACTCTACGAACCGGTGAAGGCTCTACAGAAGACACACCATTTCATCCTTTCTCCATACTTACATAACAAAACAACTTAACCAATGCATGTACACTGTATGAAGACAAAAATTCTTCATGTGCTCTTTCCAAAGTGTCCCTGTGGAGAAGCCGACCAAGCGGCTGAACACATCCTCTAGGAATATGGGGAAAGCAAATACCCGAGAAAAAAAAAACATTATAGAACCTGTGAGCCTGGAAGAATATTTGTACAAACAGGTTAAGGTTCTACAGAAGACCAACTATTTAAAGTGTAACTTGTAGCTAACAAAGTTAAACGCTAGTGTCATCTTTTCCCACAATACTTTAGTAAGTGTCTGAAGGCATTCATATTCATATATATATGTTTTTTTGCATTTGAGCAACACTGTTCACTTTTATGTTCTGATATTTTTTTTCAAAGACAAACAAGGGTGCATCCGTAAACGTTTAGTTCAGTTCTTCAAGAACTCTTAATGTAAATATGTTTACCTACCTCTGTATTTTATACTGGAGATCCCCCTCCACCCCAAAATCAGTTAAGGTTGAACGGTGTAGGAAACCTTCACTCAGTAATTGGTAAAGGTATTTAAACTACATTGTCAAAATTCGGGTATCAACCTTTTTTATTCCATTGTATTGTGAGCAGTTTAACTTGGTTGTCCATTCAAAAATTATTCACAAAGAAATGAGTAACTTTTGTTTTTAATTTTAGATATGTATTTCCTTGAACCAATTACTTGAAAAAAATATAGAAATCGATGTACAAAAAACGTGTTCGAAGTTAGTTACATTAAATCGGAACAAAACATTCAATATTAAAAACAGCAGTGCCTTAAAATGGGTTATATTAACACGGAACATAACAGATAAGATTTGCACAAAACGTGTTCATAATCATGCCCTGATGCTAATAAGATACATCTTCATAAACAACTGCGAAATTATTATAGCTGAACGTGTGCTATCCAATGTAAAAAGTGCACACATGGATATCCGACCTTGACATTTTAATCAACATATGCATGTCAGCAAAAGAAATCCACATTTTTGTTTTTATTGATTGTCATCTTTTTAAAATGTTATATTCAAACTTATTGAATGATAAACAGAACGTTAGGACATGTTTTGTAAGATAAAAGGCTACCAATACCAGACAAATGGTTACCACAGGCCTATAGCAAACAATTATGAAAAAGAGAATAGGGTGAACAATATGTTGACATAGCGGAGTACAGAAATGTCCTTTAACGTACTCGACACGTTCATTTAGTTGCAAATCATGCAGCATGTATTGTTTTCTGTACTGACTATTA
The DNA here is from genome assembly GCA_007657795.1 of Dreissena rostriformis. Classification (NCBI taxonomy): domain Eukaryota; kingdom Metazoa; phylum Mollusca; class Bivalvia; order Myida; family Dreissenidae; genus Dreissena; species Dreissena rostriformis. Next base: position 123,575 of record VMBQ01002044.1, on the reverse strand, counting down.
AGGACTCATGTATATTTAAAGGTACACCAACGTTTTACATTGATGTTAAATTGTTTGCATGAATAGTGTTTTGCTAATTTAATTATAAATTGAACGCAATCTATGCTCTCTAAACTGTTCTCTGCATACAAATGATTTTTCGTTACCCAACCTGTGCGATTTTTTTTTAATTATTTATATAACCATCGTTAACAAACTACAAATGGATGTAGGACTACTGTCAACACACATCATTTGACTTCTCTGTCAAAATAAAAGTTTTAAATGCATCAATCATGATGATCATGATCGAATTCTTAACAAATTTGATTTCAGATTGATACCATGGCTGAATCTGCTAAAAGCAACATACAGTTCAGCCTTTCCCTTATCCGGAACCCAAAGGCCAAGGTGAGGGAACTGTGCACGTATGCTGGAATAGTGGACGTGGAGCCGTCGGTCCCGGCCAGACGATACCTACGTTCTGGTACGGACATGCTGCGGTTGGCGAAAGTGTACAAAGATGAAGAAGAATATGAGAGTGCCTTCATACTGTATATGAAGTTTATTACGTAAGTAATTCATGAGATGGAAGTGTAGTTATTTAACATTGCACTAGTGTGGTATTGTTTCAAACTTCTTTAAAATAGCACATACATGAAAAAAATGATTTACCAAGAATAGTGTTGAGAAAGATAATTTTTGTTTTTTGTTCAGTACAAAATTAAATTTAATTGTCTTAGTGTTTCATTTTTAATTGTTTTGATATTTATTTATTGACATGGCATTTGATAAATATACTTGTTGTATTATGTGAAAGTATGATGCTAAATTTTAATAAATGTCTNATGAAAACAGTAAATTTGGTCCAGTGGAGGCATTTGAAAACCCGGAAAAGAAGAGTTTTGTGGTGCCTGATCAGAAATGAAAGGCGAATCATTCTGAGATTCAAAGAATCTGAATGAACTTAAAAGAAAAAATATAATACATCAATGATAAAAAGTGATCGTGTATGAGTGTAACGTTTGATTGGGGATGAGATTTCAAATAGGAAGGATGCCGATTCGCATTTACAAACCAGACAAAAACAGTAAATGGAAAATTATAACAGAACGTAAAAAGTTAAAGAAATATCAAATCAGATAAAATCTTAATGAACAGGCAATACAGATACCAGCTAATGAAACGAGTGTCAATCTTAATGAGCATTTTGTAGGGAAAAAGTAACAAACCAGATAAAAACGTGTGCTTTCGGTTATGAATCTAGCCCCTGTGAAAATATGACCAAAACTTTGGGAAAGGATAATGGATCTGCAACACGATGTGAGGAAAAACAGGTTAACAGTATTATTATGCTGAAGTAAAAAAACCATTTCACTTTGGTGATATTCCAGTGACCAACTGTGGCATAAAAAAACCAAGCGATGTCTTCACTCTCTGATGTTCATAACTTATCCAGAGATTCTAGTTAAGAGGTTTTGCGGCAGTTTATTTAACCGAGGATATATTTATAGCAAACCTGATGCTATTATCACAACCCAATAGTTTCGTTATCAGAATCATCACAAATTAATGACCGAGTAGGTTCATAATACGTTCTCAGTGGTTCGATCCCAGGTGCGGTTAACTTTTTTTTAATTCTTTTTTTTTCTTTCTTTTATTTCATTCTTCTTTTTTACTGGAGCTCTTTAGGCCTGTTGTTTACATTAATCAATTTAAAGCATTTAATCAAAAACTTCAAAACATGCCGAAATCTGTCAACACGTCCCTGTTATTGATGATTNGTCTCTTTATCCAATTGAAGTAAAGCTCATGTGATAATTAATTAAAAACTCAGAAAGATGATCTGAAGTTGTAATGTATTTGCTCATCTGCTTTAAGTTTATTCGTAGAGAAGCTACCAAAACACCCGGGCTACAAGGATGCTCCACAGAAAGATGTCATCAACATCAAACAGGTTTTGTTCATAATTGATTATTTGTAAAGGTCACATATTTGTTACATAACCTGATATAGAATAATGTTTGTGTGCTATTAAAAACCAGTTCCATGCTTTGAAAAAGTTCACATGATGTGCTCTTTATCGCAATAATTATGGTGATTTACAATATTGGTTGGAAACCTGAGAGTTGAGTTAAAAGTGAAATATTCCATTGACATTGTTTGTGGTTTTTGAGCATATGATAGTATTGGCAAGTGTGTCATTACAACGATAGTAGTGTGTCAATGATGTTGCTTATATAAATGAGAGTTCAAACCGAGCAACTGTAAATAATGTTTGCAGCAAGTGAAGCAAGTGTTCCCAGTTGCAGAAGAATTGATGGGTAAATTGACTCAGCAGTATACAGAACAGGAGAAGAAGAGACAAGAGGAAGAAGTATTTATTTACAGACTGATTGAAAATTAATATACCGTTCTTTTGAATTTATTGATGCTTTTAATATGTCAGTATGTCAACTGGTCATACGTTGTCTTAGTGTTTTTTCTACTTTTAAAAAATGCCCATACTTTTTCATACTTTTTCTTTAAAAAGATCCTTGGGAGAGAAGAGAAGTTCCGCAAACTCCAAGAGCGTGAACAAGAGAGACAAATAAAAAAACACACACATGCGATGATGCGCAGTCTTAATATAAGCGATGCTACAAGGTAATTTTAGTTCAAGACTATGTTAATGAAAGAATCGCACACCTTTTGAAATATTATAATATTTGATTAAATCATGGTATTAAAATAGTCGAAATGTCATTTAAATATTCGCAGATTTAAATTATGTTTAAACCCATTGATTGTTTATTGACAAAAGTGTTTTTCTTCGACATAGAACAGAACAGAACAGATAGTTTATTTACAACTTAAGCATATACAGCTCATCGTCAAAATAACAATCAAGAAATAAATAAATACACATGCGTCAAATAAAAAACCAGTAAAACATAAAACCAGTTTTTAATCCGCCGCTTTCAAATACAGTAATTGCAATGGTCCATATCGAGGAAGGAGTGTGAAACTATTGTATGTCAATAGTAATACACAATAAAATCAATTGTAAACCATTGCTGGCAATTACAGCTACTGATTGAATAATTGTGAAAATAGTTTCAAAACAATAGAAGTGTGAAAACTATTTTAGTCTTTATCTCTGATAATTTTTTATCCAATTGATACATCTTCTTTTATCAGCGTTTCTATGCTGTGTTGCTTTCCTTTACTTTTTATTTCATTTTCAATAATGGATCGGACAATTGTTTTTTTTTCATGATCAATACCTGTTTAAATTATAATTTGTTAATAAAGGGAATAAAGTCAAAAGTAGTTAACAATGAAATAGGTACGAATATTCGATTGAACAAAACAGAAACTATATTTGAATACAAAGTTTGGTATTCAATGCCATTTCTAAAAAAAACAACAACACCAAACATTTCACTCACAAAATGACTCTAACAAACATGTTTAATGATCCTTCTTAATGAAAGTTTTGATGTATTTATGGTTTTAGGGGCAATCTTCATATACAAATAAAATATGTTAATGCCCCATTGCATATTGCGGTAAGCCTGTCCGTGCGTTTGTTAATTCATCTGTACAAAGTTAACCCCGATATACATGGTTCAAAAAACATCATTCATGAGTCATACAAAGCTTTAATACTTGAATGTTTGATATCTTTGAACACTTTCAACACGCACACATCTTCTGATTTTATTTTGACATTGACCTACTTTTGGACTTAGACGCATTCATAGGATCCAATTCTCGGTTAACCAAAAGGACTTGTTTCGTCTGATATCAATACCGCTTGCTATCAAGCTTTGATACTTAAATGGATGATGTCTTTGAAGATTATCAACACCAACATCACATTAGCTAATTTTAACCTTTACATCGACCTACTTTTAAACTGCTTTAGAAGTTTAATGTTATCAATGAACACTTGCAACACACCAACAGCACCTGACCTTATTTTGACCTACGCCTTTCATCTTCTTTGGACCTAGAATTATTCCAATTTACCAATGAATAAATACTGACCATGCTTCTACTTGCGGCAAATGCGTTTATTGGAAGCAGTATCTAGTTGCAAAATTTAAATACAATATATAGTATACATTGTTATAATGTTATATAACATGCTGTTGTATCTGACATGTTCTCACGCTCAACCACTGAAACATGCTTTTGAATTTGCAGACCAGATGTCGAAAGAAGTACAAAACCTACGGCACATACAGATCATTTCCTTAGTACGGGTACTACGGGGTTAAATAAATACGGATTGAAGGACGTTGCTATCCCATGGGACATTGTCTTAAAATTCATGACAGTTGCGGACTCCAATACAAAACAAAATGTCGAAACATGTGGAATACTGTATGGAAAAATGGTGCGGAAGTATATGCTTCTTATTATTAATTAGACCATGTTTTTTTATATTTCTTTTATGTCTTTATACCCTACGTTCTATAATAAAGAAGCCTTTATACTGCAATATCCATATCAAGAAAGCTTAAGACCTTATTTCCCATGTTAATGAAGCCGTTTTATTCTTTTTGCAGTATCAAAAGAAACATTTAGACCATATTGCCCATATCAATGCCTGTTTTTCAAAATTGTATACCCTTTGTCCCATAAATAATAAAGGCCTTTAGATCCCATTCCCCATATAAAAAAACATCAAGACCCTACATCCCACTTTAAAGAAGGCTCTAAACAGTATGCCTCTTATGAACGAGTTTGTTTTATCATATTGACCATGCAGACAAGCCTTAAGATCATTTTTACCCTTGCAAAGAAGCCTTTAGGACCTATTTCACATTTAAAAAAAAAAAACCTAAGACTCTATGTTCCCTTGCAAAGAAGCCATATACCCTGTTCACCATACTAAAAAAAGCCTTTAAACAATATTGTAACGAATCCTTTAAAACCATTTACCAATATTAAAGAATCCTTTAAACCACAGTTATGTCCCATATCAAAGAAGTCGTTTGGCCCTATTTCTAATATAATATAGAAGCTTTACGACCCTATTTCCCATATCAAGAGGCCTTAAGACCATATTCCCATATTAAATAGCTCATAAACCATATTTTCCACATTAAAAAAAGCCTTTAGACCCTATTCCCGATTTAAAAGAAGCCTTTACAATTGATTTTCCATTTCAAAGAAGCCTTTACACACAATTTCATATTTAAAGGCACCCTGGTACGCACCCTTTTTACATTTTAATTAGCCTTTATACCCTATTTTTCAATCCAATGAGTAGTTTTTGTTATCTCACCGTTTTCTGTTCCCAGGAGCGTGGTGCTTTCTTCATCACCCACGTGTTGATTCCCAAGCAGACCGGCACCTTTGACAGCTGTAACGTGGAGAACGAGGAGGACTTGTTTGACGTCCAGGACTCAAAGGACCTTATCCTCCTGGGATGGATACATGTATGCATAGCTGTGCAGGGACAATGTTCAGCAGCAATACTCGTCTATCTCGGCATTTTGTTAACTATCTATATGTTGCTTGTTAATGCCATGATGAGTTATATTGTGATCAAGATGTATGATCGCTGACCATGCATCCCCATGAACTGCGATATTAAGGATCTGCAGTGGGCAAATTTACAAAAAAAAGTTGAATGCTATATTTGCAATTATATCTTATTGTCATTAAATAATAATATTATTCACTAACATGTGCCTGTTATTGTCACAGAAGATGCACTTAAAACCCGTCAAAGCAAGCTTTGTTGGTGTTTCGGGTGAATTTAAGAGATAAAAATCAGTCCCGAACAGAAGCGCTAAATAGGTGCTGACAGTCTATTCCGAAGTTTGGACACTCTCGTAAACACATTGCCAATATCGCGTTATGCAATTTCCTTCGAGATATTCAGAAGTCTCTGCAACAGTTAATTTTGATTGGTTCAAAGTGAACGGCTACTGTAGATGAATAAGGTTTTCAAACTGCCGTCATACAAACGATCTCCACGCAGAAATTTGACGACTTCATTGATGTAACATGTTTTAGACACTTACTTTGCAAGGCTACCAGTTGAAAACAAATGGGGTCGCCATTAAAAACTTTGTGGTCACCCTATGTTTCACGTTTATCGCATTTACTCCTACCAAGAGTGAAGACATGCCTTGTCTCCAAAAATATTTTTAAGCTGTTTCGATATATTGAGGAAAAGTTAAGGGTGTATATTTAAATATTAACGTCTCATGCACACACATCGACTGCCAACTGTTATGAGTAGTATGATAACGAATTGACACAGTTGCTTACAGACAATCGTCTGTAATAAAATAAAGGCGCAGAGCGATCGGAAAATGAGTTCGGCCAATCGGAAGTGTATTTCGGATATCATATTCGAAAAATGTTTAGTTCCCAGTTCGAGCGGGCAAGTTAAATTGTAGACCCCTGTGATCATGAGTATAGTTCTAACCTTATGCCTTCTATCTTAACTAACCATGTTGTAACTATCGATTAACATTTTCCGTAGATTATTAACATTAAAAAAAACGGCTGTTTTCCATATATCGAGAAAATTAGTTAACATATTTCAGTCAATTAGGTCAAATTCAATTATTTAGACAGTGATAGGCAGTCTATGGCGTCGTTGAAGCTGTATAAACCATGACTTATTTGCCGTTTATTATTAAGCTATGTGAAAAGGTATAAAATGATATAACAAAGAAACTGCAAGAGCAATACACTTCTTAATGTATGCGTAAATAGTTAACATAATTATGTTATTTTTACGGTATTTTGATGTCGTTTTATGTAAATATTGAGTAAGCTGTCTGTCAACGTGTGTTGTTGAGTTGTTGTTTATTATGTTGTTGGTTTGTGTAAGTGTGGTGCCTATTTTGTTTTTGCCTTGTCTATTGTTATTGCCTATTGTTATTGTTTTTGCCCTGTCTGTTTGTTGGTTTGTTTGTTGGTTTGTTGGTTGGTTTGTTGGTTTGCGTCGAACTTTAAAATTGACCATTACTTTTGCAATATTGAAGATAGCAACTTGATATTTTGCATGCATGTGTATCTCATGGAGCTGCACATTTTGAGTGGTGCGAGTTTAAGGTCAATTTCATCGTTCAAGGTCAAAGGTCATATATATGGGGGACATAGTGTTTCACAAACACATCTTGTTCATATTAAAATTACATGATCTTATCCCGATGTTTTCATTCTGTTCTCTTTTAGTCACCTTGAAATGGATCTATATGAAGCTTCAATAACCATTTTGATGCATCACATGGCTCTACTATGTGTGAACGTTTGTCATTTAAACAATAAATAAAACCTTGCTATACATGTATATATACATAAAGAAAGCATGCATTCAATTATGTTAATGAATACAAACATTTATCTTAAATTGCTTTATTCGCTGCATATGGGTCATGTATTTTCAGACCCATCCTACGCAGACGGCCTTCCTGTCTAGTGGTGACCTTCACACCCACTACCCCTATCAGCAAATGATGCCAGAAGCTGTCGCAGTGGTTTTCTCCCCTAAATTCAACGAGTAATGATACGTTTGTTTTCAATTTTCTTTGTCTTTGATGATAGCTTAGATTGTTCTCATTAAGGTCCATCTCTAACTCAGAGATTTAAATCACAATCGGGCGGTAGGTTTAACGTCCACACGAGATGGTGTGCTGTGTTCCGATTCGGGAAGCGTTGCCAAGATCTTATCCAAAAACAGTAATTCATGGTTCTACCCATGGAATGATCTCGAGAGTGTCTTAATAAGCCTTAGGCTTTTGGTGCTTTTAAGCTTAAATAAATAATGCACTGTTTATTTAATTTTAACATATGAGATATTTTAAGAAGCACATTTACATATAGACTTATATAAAGAAACATAACAGAAATATAATGAAATGTTCATTAGCTATATAAATATTTCTCTTATTTGTATCCGCGTTTGCTTTCAGAAGTGGGGTGTTTATGTTGACCCCTGACCTTGGCCTGCCGGAGATCGCTCGGTGCAGCAAGAGGGGTCATCATGAGCACACCAAACATCCACCAGTCTTTGAGGTCAGTTAAAATAGGGACTTATGAAGGCAAAACACAGAGACCTGTATTAACAAAATTTGAGTGTGAAAGTCCCTGCGTGTAAGAAAAAACTCTAAGATCATAACACGCACAAGGGGGGGGGGAGCTTAAAAGGAGCATGGTGGAAAGTCAGTATGGAGACATTTTCTGGTAGTTTGCTGAAAACCGGGTTTTTGTGAATGTTATGCTTCAGATACGGTGTAATCACTATTTTTAACCACCGCAATTAGTTATCTATTAAACAATTAGTCATTAACCTCCAATCTGTTTTTTGAAATTTGAAATATTCATGTGACACAAGTTAATTTTGTAGTAAAACGTTGTTTGTACATAATGGCTCAGTTAAGATTAAGCTCTATTGATCAGCATACAAGTCATAAGGATACATGTGGTTGTGTTGTATCGCAGTAAGATTTAGTATGCGGAATGGCTCTTTTTTCCTGGCTCAAATTGTTTATCAATAAATGAATGCATCATACACACTTTTTGAACAAGTTGACAAAGTGAGCACAAAATGTGTGCACCAAATGTAGATGAATTTTTGTAACATTATATTGAATTTCAAAAGATATATGGCAGTTGTGGGGCAGTAGGGGTGAACCAAAAAGGACCATGCTGAAGAACCATATTATATTGGTCTAGATCTTTACTTATTATGTGAAAAGGTGTCGGATTGAGATATATTGTATATTGCAAAAACTTCCCTTTTCACAACATAATAAATTGGTCAGGAAAAAACTTCAATTTCATATTCGTATATATTATGTATATATTTTGTTTTATTATAAAATTATTTCTATGAAATCTTTGCTTTTACAATGAATACTGTATTTGACTGAGTCATTCTCTGTTGTAAAACATTTTTGCAGTGATAAGTAGTTTTACAACACTTATTTTGATCTTTCTCAGTTGGATGGAAAGCAATATCATGTTAGATGATTGTTAAAAAAATATTTGAAATAAGACAACTATTATTTGCAAAGTATATTATCAGTTTGATGTTATTTTAACTGAAAGAATAAAATGTACTCACTATACATTGCGTTTCAGTCCTGTTCGCATGCTAAATTTGTGAACGACAGGAGCATTGTTCTAATAGATCTACGCAACAAATGAGACCCTACAATCTAGTGATCATACCTGAGACAGTCCTGTATAGTACCGCAAGGCAGGTGGAGCCAGCAACACGTTTATCTCCCTTGTAGCCACAAGATTATCTCCCTTGTAGCCACAATATTACCTCCCTTGAAGCAACAAGATTATCTCCTTTGTAACACTGATACAATTATAAACGTGGATAATATTGGCAATGCTAATTCAATTTAATAGCATGAATACTTATAACTGTGTGTGTTTAGTGATCCTTTTATACTAGTTTTCGCCATAGAATGTTTGATTGTATCTAAAACAAATCAAGCAAAGTTATAAACAAAGATAAGAAAGGGCTTTAAAGCAGAAGAGGGAGAAATGTAAGTTAGTACACATAACATTATATTGTAAATGTTTGCATGTAATTCATACTTTTGAAAGAAACCACTCAAATTAGACAATAGAGTTGTTTAAGCAAGAATGTATATTGACATATCAAAACTTATCCAACTATGCCTAATCAATGTATGTTTGTGTAACTTTTGTTCATACTGTCATGTTATGCATGAACGGAGCTTAAAACTAAACTTGGAAAATAAACTTGGAATAAGACATGCGTCTTTTGTCTTTAAACATTTTAAGACACATCGTACAATATTTTTGTTGTCAATTAACTCGTGTAACCGATAAGTTCATATTGTTTATTACATATGAATAAAGTTATTGTCGATACATAAGTTGTTATCATGACATATGTATGTTATAACACAAATAACTAGTAAAAAAAAAACAATAATCAATTAGTGGCATTAATAATACAAAGCATTTTGGTTTAACATAATTTTATTTGACATTATCAAATTATAGTTATCTGCTATCATACAGTATTGATTTATTTTCTAACAAATAAATATTTATAAAAAATATCACAGAATCTATAAAAAAATAAATTGAATTTATTGTTTGAATTATGATAATTTTATCTATAATAAATTAGTATGATTACCATTTTAAATATGAAAGCAATACAAGAACTAAATATTTAAATTTTAAGAAGTAGCAATACAAAATTTTATATGTGCAACAGCAAAACAAAAACTGATTTTTGATTTTTATCATTAGAAATTTTAAAGAATATGCAACAGCCAAAACAAAGACTCAATTTTATTTACCACAATGACAGCTTTAATCCAATTCTTATAACAAAAAAGTTACAACTATATGCACTAACATGTTCTGTTCGTCCATCCCTTTGTCAAAATGTTCTTTAAACCACACTATTTCTTCATGACGTTTGTATCGAATGCTTACCATTCTGACCTAAAACACGATTTACGAAATCATAATCCTGTCAGGGCGAGTTATATTATTCCTATCGAAATTAACAAATAAGCATGACAAGCACACAATCCAAAATACGTTTTGTATTCGTTCAATGCTTTAAACATATTAAATATTTTACTGTTAAAAACCACCACTTCCAAATTCTTGTCCCTAAAATCCACAGAGTTTGGCTTTAACTAGATAGACCGTCTATGTTTCGTCAGAGAAATGACTTCACAGAGAAAAGGAATAAATTGCGTCATCAAGTTAATGGAAATAAAATTACGGAAAGCCGGTTCAGTAATATGTTTCAAAGAAGATGCAAAGTAGGATGATATGCAATATAAACGATAACATTCACGATGCGTCTCAATAATGCGTCACCCTTGTGTAGTGTACTGGAAACGCTACACTCAAATATGTGTCACAGCGTGCGTATAAATACATTACTTCCTGTTGACCGGAGAAAGGAGAATTTATTCGACCCTGCTTTATTTGATCAATGTTTGCAACAGAGGCAGGATAAAAACGTCGACCAAGCACTTGGCAGACATTCGTAACACATCGTACAGCCGCCATTTTTTTCCAAATCATATGCAAAACCTTGTACCATCGTAGCTCTGTCAGAGTAATTGTTACAACCATAACAGGGCTGTACGATGCCAATCGTGTTTACATGTGATGAAATGGCCTGATTTATTGCAATTTTACAGAAATACTGCACTACGTTATGCTACGTTTGCCTACGTTTATTGTACGGGGACAACTCATGCCTTGCTGTTAAGAAACGATTCCAGGAGAAATTTTTGATATAGCTATTATGAATACTCACGAAAATACATGATAAACCACGAGGAGGCTACTATTGATTCGCGTTTCATGTTAAGATTAATTCAATGTTACGAAGCACTTACTATATATGCTTACGTTGTTGGAACAGTTATGAAATAAGCATCGGGACGCACAAATCGAAGTGAAGTTCCAGAGTTATTGACATGATTTCTTTAAATCGTACTGCAATCGTATAATAAACGACGAAGGTTGTCTGTCATTGGTTGTTTGTTAGTGTATTCCAGCCAATTAAGATAACAATCGGATAAGATCGCATGATATCTTAGTGAGATCGTGTTCTCTTGACTGTGTACCCTATCCGTAACATGGATCTTTGTAGAAACATCGTACATCAACAGTAGCTATTCGTAGTTTAAGACCATCGGGACAATTTGCTGTCCGACTAATCACGTTGTTCGCCTCTGCGATCAGTCTTACCTAAACTGGGGCTAAATCTTAGACGTTTGGTCTTCGACTTAAAATCCCACTTAGTTTTGTACTTGTCTTTAGTCTTACAATAAGTCTTAGCTGATAGTGAACATTTTCAAAAAGATTGCAGGATTATTATATTAACCACGCGATATTCCGCGACTACCTATGACGTCCTGTGTAGTGCAGTGCCTTACATGTATGTAGGAGAATTTTAACATCAAAAAGGCCCCCTAAAATATCCTTAGGTCATGTATAATTTACCTACGACTACAAAGTATGGTTAATTTACAAGTAACTGATCGAATTTGTAACTAAAGAATAATTCGACCGAATAGGTCATTCGTGTGATGTATTTGGTCGAAAATGTGATGTATTCGTGTGTCATAGGATTTAATATGCACACATTTTGTGAATAAAATATGTAGCATTAACGGCAGCTACGACTTGTTTAGAACATTGCTCAATCATACCCCTGCCGCTACTGCACACCACCTGATGATGGTCGATTAAAATACTTAATGTATATGATAAAAATTTCGTATCTGGTTTTACTTTTTATTTTACATTTTTAATGTAAATTATAAATACCATTTCAATTATAAAGCAAATAGCACAGATTTTCATTAAAACGAGAAACATTAGAAACAATAAATCATTCTGTATCTGAATGCAGTACTTGCGGTAACCCTCAGTGGTAGTAATTTAATTTTACCCGTAGAAGGAGAAGTAATTGTTAAACGTTCAAGCACAATATAATAGCAATAGTGTCCCCCACTGCAACGATGTCATTTGAATAAATAGTAACACAGCTCCTGTCTGACTCCGTACGGTGTGATACAGGGTCAGTAAATGAATGTTGGGCCAGAGTGGAGCACAAACCAAACATAAATTTGCTACCCTTGATTACACTGTGCGTGGTTGGTAAGAAGCCGTGAACTGATTTTTATCTTACCGATAACAATTCTTACTCCAGAATCTGCGTTATAATAAGGAGTGAGCTATTCTGTATGTTATGACTTCATATCGTTTTCTTGCGGGAAATTATGAACTGTTGCTGACTGAATGTATTTATGGCCGTCTGACCTAAAATGGAACAAAACACGGTCAGCATGTGACCTGTCTTGGCCAATTAAAAATAAATACTCTATAATAAGGTACGATACTGATTGATCTAAATTTAGGTATTACTGAGCCTTGAATGCTTCGAAAAATGTCATTCATGATGGATTCAATTCTGCCGATAATGTATATAGATTAATTAAGTACACAGTTTAAATTGCACAGTTTGTTTATATTTTCCACCTTGTAGTACGCGCAGAGATTTGGATAGGAGTTTGGGAATTCGCCTACCGCCAAAACGTCATATGCGAATTTCAGAGAATTGTCTAATTACCACGACCGCCCCATATGTGGACGCGTTATTTCCAGATGTAATGGAATGGAACAATTAAGCGCATATTGGCACCTCGCTTTCACATCGCTCGGGACTCGTACATGGATAAATTATTAACCAGAGGGAGATGAGGTTTTGAAAGGATTTCAGTTCCACTGTTTGGCAGTAATTTCTTTGTTCTAATGGTACACACGTAATGTCATATGGTAGAATGATGACAAAAAAAAACAACATTTCTTACGTTTTATAAGCATTCTAGATAAAACGCAAAAGTAAGGTTAAATTTACTAATGTTTTATTTTGTATTTGAACTGGTTGTTTAACGTACGGTGAATTTGAAATATATTTCAAACGCAAGTTTATAACGTACTTTTAACAAGACTTTTGTGCCGGTATTTTACAATAACGATCTCTAATAAAGCTGGTGGTTTAAATGACGAATAGTAACCATAGACATGCTTTCAAAGTCAATATTAATTATTACAATTGTGAACGTTAAATCCTTCAGAGAAAAACATTACATGTTGTGATCTTTCTTATCAGATTTGTTTTATTTAGCAATAGTTGTCTGTTGTTCTATTAAAAATGTAAAATGAAGATGGCGTAGTAATTCTCAAAACTTTATCACGTGACGCTGTCCCGGATGTGCGGACTATTTGCACCACTGAACACGACGTAAAGCCGTCTGTAACGCCTCGAGTCTGTGACAGTTCCCAAATTTCCATTGGGTGGAATAAATGTTTTGCTATACAAATATTTCATAAGGTGCTCTTGACCTTGTCGCATTTCCGCCTCAAAATCATCGTATTTCACTCTACTGTCAGGTCTAGTTTTGCTCCTTTCTGTCATTGACGCTGTTCCGGAAATCGACGGCTTTTCAACTTTTCTGAATGTACTACCAATATCCGCTGATTCACTACGATCTTTTGACACCGTTGACTCTTGCGTTTGCTGGAAATAGTATTGTTCTCTTCGAAGCTTTCGAATGACTTTACATTTACACTATTATTATCTACATGGTTATCAAATAGTTCTTCAGAATCTTCCTTACGCTTAACTTTACGATTTGCGTTCACATTTTTTGTCACCTTTCGATCAACGCCTTCCTGATCTAAATCACTCGCTCTGCTGATGCTAACAGAGGTCTTCGTCTTCGAGTGAGGACTGATGCAATGCGAACCCGTGGAACACGTATACCGGAATCGGATATTGGCCATTAGCGGATAAATACAGCGGAACTTTTCTCCACAGTCAGGACATTCTAGTGTTTCACCATCTACAGATAGATGTCATGCCATATTTAACAAAAAACAATATCCAGAAAACATTAACATAAAATAAACATGTATCAACATCATAATGTCCTTTATTGTTAGCAGGCGTCCCTAATTGTGGAAGGTCCTTTATTTTACGTACGAACCCTTAATGTTAGGCAGGGTTGCTTTATTTTAGGCAACAGTCCTTAAGTCTAGGCAAGTGTTGGGAAAAGAAACCAATGGTTCAAGTACAAAGATTTGGTGTGTTATTCACTTAAGGGGTGTTGCGGCAGTTTTGCTGAATTTTTTCCATCTAATAACTTTTGCTCAAAATTTATATTCAAGTACTACATACAAATACTATATGAAAAATGAAATAAAAACATAGGGTCAACGGCCTTGTTTTGATTTTATTCACCATTTTATAACATGTACTTTTTCATTAAATCTGAAAAATCTCTAATTGCATAAAAATGATTAATAACCTATGAAATTGGCAACATATTGATATTATATAAGATAATATATATCATATACCATTTAATTAAACCACAAACTACCAAAAAATGGAGAACACAAGTTAAATTTTAAGAAATTTTAATTTTTATAATTTTTATGTCACCCAAAAAAACGTATTTTTTTTTACTATTTTAACACAAAAATGGAAGTTAAAAAAGTTCTATCAAATAACTTTTTGCGAAACTGCTCAA
>VMBQ01002044.1:61983-105597 GCA_007657795.1 Dreissena rostriformis | reverse complement strand
GTAGTAGTAGTAGTAGTAGTAGTAGTAGTAGTAGTAGTAGTAGTAGTAGTAGTAGTAGTAGTAGTAGTAGTAGTAGTAGTAGTAGTAGTAGTAGTAGTAGTAGTAGTAGTAATAGTAGAAGTAGTAGTAGTAGTAGTAGTAGTAGTAGTAGTAGTAGTAATAGTAGAAGTAGTAGTAGTAGTAGTAGTAGTAGTAGTAGTAGTAGTAGTAGTAGTAGTAGTAGTAGTAGTAGTAGTAGTAGTAGTAGTAGTAGTAGTAGTAGTAGTAGTAGTAGAAGAAGTAGTAGTAGTAGTAGTAGTAGTAGTAGTAGTAGTAGTAGTAGTAGTAGTAGTAGTAGTAGTATTAGTAGTAGTAGAAGTTAAGTGGTTTTTATTGATTCAAACAAATCTATATTGTCACTAACTTCTAAACTCAAGGATAAAAGTGTTTCACTGCTCTTTTATTTCTGACATTGTTAAATGCGACCATTTCGAAAGCGGCCGTATTTATATTTTAGTTTTGAAAAGACACAAATGAATAAAGTCGGTTTTTCGTTTTGGCAAATACACGGTTTAAAGGAGAGGTGTGGGACTTTATCATCAATTCAAAATATATTCAATATACTTGAGTAATCTCGGATTAGCAAAAACGGCCACAACTATTGTTTGCAACTGTGTGCTTTTAGTTTGTGTTCAGTTATCAAAGTAGTGGATAAGAACAAGACTTACTCTCCTATAGGCCTTTTGGAGTAAGCTCTTTTTTAATATTACCAGTACATGAATACATTATAACACACCAACAATTTACATTGATAGTTTTTCCGTTATAATTATAACTGTAAAACTTAAAAATGAATACGATGGTTCCATATACATATTGTATTTGAATTTTGCTTATTAAAATTTTGTTGTAACACACAAAAACAAAAGTTTTAATTAAGTAAAATCATTGCGTTCAGTTTTTGTTTTCATACGGATTGCAATAGAAAAACAAATACATCGCTAACTTGTCAATAAAACTAGCTCTATCTAAGTACAACAGGACACAGTGGCACATTATCCGACATCAAAGCTGCAAAGGCCACTTCTCGGATATCAAAGAATGTGTTAACATTGATCCGCGGTCGAGTATCATGCTACAACCCGCTTTTTGCCTCCCAAACAAGCTCTTCGTCGCAACGGAGACCAAACATATCCGACACGCTGACAACAGATTTAAACGTTCACGGCGATCGAGGGAATGTTTCAATTCTATTAATAGCATTTTCTCTTAAATGATGATGAAGTCACCGCATTAAAAAACACTTTAAGTATTGGTTTCAGCGAATAGAGCCGAGGGGTGCCGAACAAAGGCGATCATGATTGGTCCATTGGTCAACCGTTGTCACGTGATTAATGACCTGTAGATTAATAACCTGTAGATAATGATAGAAGAGTTTTTACGCATCTGCTTAAGGGCCATGATTTTATGGGCGATCTCTCGCGTGAAATCACATCTCAAAGTAGTAAACCCCGGCGATGATTCTTAAACACTGGCGACAGTAAATCGCTGGATATGTCACATTAATGCTCGTGATTCTATTGAACGTATGATGTTATACAAGGGGAAGTGTTTTCAAAACATTCAGTTACGTATTGCAAATGCTTGCACGAAGATGTCACAGAAATTAGAGAAGAACGCTTAAAACACAATTAAATTTAAGCAATAACGTTAGCAGATCTTTATAATTAATTTCAAATTTCGAATGTCTCAAACAGATTTTTCACATGAATGCAAAGATATCCCCAAACACATATAGATCTCGTTTGGATTGAAATCATAGATTTTATATTTTGAAGTTCTGGTTAAAAATAATAAATCAAAAGTACGTGCATCAAGCGTAGTGTTTCAACAGTTTAAATACAAAACATCCTTGCTTTTTTCTCTCATCAACAATTGAAACATATGCCCTATAATTTTATCATAATAATTATTTATATAAAATTAGTTTTCAAAAACATTTTATCTGTAAAATGTGTGGAAACAAAACTGTTGCTACCTATCTACAGGGGGCCCGTTTCTGTCTGGTTTTTAAATCATCGTTTGTCTTAATTTTTTGACCTCCGGAGATATCAATTTAGTAACGTAAGAAAAAGGAAAACGAAAAGCTAATAAAAGGTAATGAACAGGGTAAGGGCATGATAAAACAACAAAGACATATAAGTGATCAACATTTGCTTAAATAAATAATGAACCTACAAGCATACGCCAAGTTAATGTACCTCACCAAAGGGTTAATGGGTAATTAGAGGGCCGTATATTGGACTGGTATTATATCAAGAGATTTCGGGCAGGTGCGGCAGTTTACGATTACATGACTAACAAATAGGGCGTACAGAAACCTCCTTTTTACATATATCTTGATTAATGATTTGTCAATTGTTTGTAATTCTCTATAATTGTTGTTATTGCTGCTGATGTTGGTTTGAAAACGGTGTGTTTCGAAACTCTCGTCGTTTAAGCATTGGATTATCTAATGCTGCGTACATATTACGTAAGTTGATAGTAGTCCCAACGTCATTAAATATCATTGCTATTAAACTTGGGATATGCATGCAATAAACATACAACGAATGAAGATAAATAGTGACGAAAGCAAAGATAACATGCATATAGTTGTGATCATTTATACATGAAGAAGTTAAAGTGTTTTAAATATGTGATCAGCAGTCTTCAAAGCGTCGTCCAATTTAGAAGTAATACAGGAATAAACGTGACCGATTTTTGTTTAAGTTGTATTTCTCCACAATTTCCACAATATAATTCTGAATAATGTAACTGATTAAAAAAATTTATAATATACTTTTTGTTTATGTTTCTGCAAATGTTTCCATTTATGCTACAATTTAAATTATTTAATCAGAAAATGTATTGTGTTTATTTACCGGTCGTTGTTCAATCTGTAAACTTTCCGTCCCTTATTTCCGGTGGTGTCCAGTATTTATTCAATCATAATCCATTCTTTCGACATGTATTTATCGAGTTGTTTCAGATATATATTTCAAACTGTTACTTGATATTTTCACAAATTTAACAAACCCATTTACTTGATCCACAATATATATTTATTTATTCCAGTCTCATCCATATACACGATTTTANATATTTTAATCAATATAAACTAATAATTGTGAAAAATACGGTATTTCAGAACTTTTCTTTTTTCGTCGTTCGTGGTTTACAGTCACTTTGAGCCCCGTTTTCCCAAAGCGAGGCTCATATTTCGATAAAACACATATATTCAAAAAAATTAAGACAGCCTACCATTGACAAAAACAAACTCCTGATGTTTACAGTTTTCATTTAATTTGTATTTTTCATATTAGTCTACTTATTTAAATATCCTTACATGGAAATGAAGTCTTCATTTAAGTCTATTCAAACAATCCATTATGTTTTTAAAGGTTAAAACGTGTTGAAAGTACACATATACCTTCCAGACATGCATTTTATTTATTCATTATTGTATTCTCATTCCAAAAATAGCAAAAAAGACAATACATTGTTGTGGCTGGTCTACTATCAGCAATATGATCTTAATGAAGTTTAAATGACACATATTTAGTCGGTCAGCACAATTAAATACAATTATGTTAATATAATTGACAATTACATATAGACAGTAGCAATTTAATACCATACTGTGATTATCGAAAATTGTATCGCAGTGGTGGAAAATTAATGTATTTTGTTTAAAATGACAATTAAATTATTCAACTTGTTTCCCATACAAATAGACAAAACACATGTAATGACGTCAGAACATTGTCGATACTGACGGGCATTGTTAGACAGTCAAAAGTTAACGTCACTTGTCTATGTCTTTGATTTTTTTTAACAATACTTAGATCGACAACATTGACATGGCACTCATGGACTCCCACTCCAATAGCATACATTGCATGCATGTATTGTTTCCTATATTTGCATTTGTTTTTGATTAATGAGGCAATAATTAAGTGAGGTACGATTCAATTGACAAAAATGAATTCAAGTACGGAAATTAATTTATTCTTCATATACTAATATAAATATATTCATGCATAGAGGTAAGTGTCCGATTTATATTAGAGAGTTATACTATACCTAGGACTTATCTACAAGATTCATTCAAACATCTGAAAAGATGAATATAGTACATGTACAGAAAGATCTAGAGCGAAATAGCAAGGTGCTGCGCCCTGCTCCTTTTCGCCCCCTCCCTTTTGTCCCGCTAGATTTATTAAATAAAAACAAATGTGACAAACTAGTAATTTGTTACGTATTTTTGAAAGTCGACAAATGAAACGACTATGCTATCAAACCTTATTACAATTGTTTGACTAATGAATTCCCTATATACATTAAATAATAACATAATGTCACGAGACTGATCCAGCTTTTAACCATGCCCTTTTTGAGCAGCACCCTGCATCTTTTGTGACCCTGGATCTTTCCCCGGTACATGGATGTATTGTTCTTCATGCTTGTTGGCAATGAAAAAATGCATGACTGGATCATAACAATTGTGCAAGATTAACCCTTTGCATGCTGGGAAATTTGTCGTCTGCTAAAATGTCCTCTGCTGAATTTCTAAAATTAGCATTTTCTTCGATTTTTTTTTCAAAAAATACTATCAGAATAGCAAACAGTTTGTATCCTGATGAGACGCCACGTTCTGTGGCGTCTCATCTGGATCCAAACTGTTTGCAAAGGCCTTTACAATCCGGTTCCAGCGCTCAAAGGGTTAACAATACCTTACATACTGGTAAACATTGCAAGCCTCGCATCACCGGTCAGAGATCGATTGTCAGTGATGTCCAAATGGTGGGTTGAGGGTCATGACTCACTGGTGACTTTGTTCATAACCCATTTATGCCTAGTGAACTCTCCCATTCTTGTAAATTGGATCAATTTATTTCCAAAATTAGGGATGTCNACAATTTATACATTTGGTGATATGTCACTGGTTTAACGTATTTTTTACGAAATTAAAACGGTATTTATTTTGTTCACATAAGTAATAGGACCGACAGTATTTTGTGAAATATCATTATAATTTGAAAACGCTCATTACATTACTGTTACAAGTTAGAGTAAGAGAGTTTTGTCAAATATTTTAATTTTGTTTTTACTTAGTGACAAGTATTTTTCTAATGTCAGAAGTATAAACACACGTTTAAAAAAATCTTTAATTCAGAAGCTGAATGTGTTGCAATCAACAGTTTTAACCCAATTGTAAAGATGATCTTATTTGTGTCGTGTTCTGAGAAAACTGGGCAACATGCTTGTTGTAAATTGTCATCCCAGATTAGCCTGTGCAGTCCACACAGGCTAATCATGGACGACACTTTCCGCCTAAATTGGATTTTTGCTGAGAAGAGACTTCATTTAAACGAAAAATATCATAAAAGCGGAAAGTGTCGTCCCTTATTAGCCTGTGCGGACCGACAGACTAATCTGGGACGACACTTTACGCACATGTATTTTGCCCAGTTTTCTTAGAACGCGACACATTATTGCATATTCTTACTCGACCATGATCGAACTAATCGAGATTAATACATTTACCGTATACCACCTTCTGAGAGTTTGCAGTCAGGCAAAGCTGAACTTGTTGTGTGACGATTAATAAGAAATCACCAGACCGTCGTTTATGATTACAAATATTGTAGTTTTATCAGTAAAAACATTAAACGCAATTAAAAAAAATAAATACGAGAATCTGTGAACAAGAACCTTTTACGGGACAGTTTTCACCGTTTGGCAAAGTTAAGATTTTCTAAAACAAAATGTCGCAGATTAAAAGAAGAATGTATGAATTACATTCAAACAAGCAAAATAACACGCTTGACTAAATAAAATGTCAAACTATTTGTTTGTTTATTGATCAGCATCAATTGAAATCGGAAAAAAATAAAGCGTCTTTAACGTTTTTCCTCGAAAATATAGCAAGAATGTGTATTACCGACATAGCGTTCAAACTACCATTCGAAAACAAAACCCGGCGTGAAGTAGCGGTAGCCCATCAAATTTGGCTTATAGAGGTCTCAGGTTCGATCCGCAAATCCACAAATCGGGCAAATTATTTTATAGAATCGTTTTCTATGTCATTATTATTATTTAAACTATTCTAAATACTCGAATCAAAGCAGAATAGAAATGAGCAATATCTTTTTTTCAGAACGGGTAAATATAAACATGTATATTTAAAAGTTTTGAGAGTTACACATTTCTCTTTCATCGATAAAAATCGTGTCGAATTCGAAAACTCAAACATGCATCCGACCTGCCCTTTAGTAAGCTCATACCTTACGGTCTTAATCCGGAAAAAGTTTGAGTGTCAACAGTCTAACAGTTGTAAATGTTAATTGGCTTTCTACAGAAAATGTTTACGGCGTCTCTAATTTACCAATTGACTTCGCTTCCAATGTGACATTTTATTTTATCCCACTTTTACAGCGAATTCGGTTGATTAAAGCCAATTTTTGAATTTCTGCTATAAACCACGGAACGAAATGACGTCATTTTCTTTCCGCAAAATGACGTAATAAATCCAGCGAAAGTATCCAGTTAAACTAATTTTGTTCAAAAAAAAAGTTTACTGACTAAAAAGTGGGATAAATAGAATAAAAGGTTTGTGTTGATTATCGGCACGAAAACGAAATAGCATTCGTCAATCACGTGCTTTTTGTTTTCTAAGCCTCGCATGATAAACCTGATCTATAATCAACACTAACATATTATTCTTTATATTCATTGAACGTTCTTTAACGCATTCATATTTATGCCCTCTGGTGTTTAGCGGTAAAAAGAATATTTGAAACTTATTAAATTAATTTTGTATTAATTAAATTAATAAATGTTATACAATGTTTAAGAGACAATTCATGAATAGGCTTTCTGAGGAATAGAACATTGTACAGAAAATAAAAAAGACAAATTGAAAATCTGTGAAAACACTTTTAAACATGAACACATGTATACCGGTGAATAAGAACATATGTGTCGTGTTCTGAGAAAACTGGACAAAATGCATGTGCGTAAAGTGTCATCCCAGATTAGGATGTGCAGTCCGCACAGGCTAATCAGGGACGACACTTTCCGCCTAAACTGGATTTTTGCTAAGAAGAGACATCATTTAAACGAAAAATTCCATAAAAGCGGAAATTGTCGTCCCTGATTAGCCTATGCGGACTGCACAGGCTAATCTGGGATGACAATTTACGCACATGCATTTTGCCCAGTTTTCTCAGAACACGACACATATGAGTATGTTGAAGATTGCAGCTCATTAATGCGAACAGAATCACGATGTTCCTTTGTTTTGCAGCTAATAATTCCAGTTTCAACAACCTAAATAGGGAATGTTAATTGAAATTTTGTAAGCTGTCGATTAACAATAGCTTTGTTTGTTTTCGATAATTTTGAATTCGTTTAGTTTGATTTAAATGCATTCACTAACTTGTAACATTAGTTTCATTGACTGAAATGTGTGTACATATCTTTTTCGCAAATATAAAACTTTTCCTAATGCTATCCGAGAGATAGTATTACAGTTATTTTTACAAGTATAGAGCTGGCAACATATTACCAGCGACACAATCTTTCTAAGATCTTGGGTATTCGACCATTGCATCAGGACGTCTAAATTATTGACAGGAATTACGAAAACAACTTTTCCATGAAAGTTTATGCGTGCCGGGGGACATTAACACCTTAGAAAAGTATTTTTAGTGTACATCTATAAGGCCATTCAAGTGTCAATTATTACTATGTATATTTGTTTAGTTCCGTTGACTTAACAGTAGCCCTATGGATTTACAATTTCACAAGAAGAATACCCAGCCTCAATTATTTCCATCGATCATTCAAACGTTTTAAAGGTACTTTGAGTAAAACGTCCGTTATTGTATTATAATCATCAACCAGATTCCTCTGTTTGTTTAATGATATATGAACTACGACATGCGAAATGGTTCTTATGTAATATGCGACCAGCGATGCTTCCATATAGCGCGCATATAGTGTGAAAGCATAGACCCGATGCTGACCTTTATGCAAAAAAACTTATCCATGAGCTGAAATCTGAGTCTGAATACGCTTCGACAAATTTGCCCTTGAAAGTATGCTTTTTTAATCCTTTGCGTACATTTTAAATATGTGAAACATGTCCCATCTATTTTTTTTATTTACATCAATACGTCGATTTCAGCTGTCATTTTCTTAATATTTAGCCGGATTCTTAAACAAATCATCTCGGTTTATAGATTCGCGAAAACCGTGCGGATCGGTGGTTGGACGAATGGTCGGGCGGGCGTTACGCCGTCGTTAATAATTTGTATTTGTGTCATATTTTCTTTATGTCTTGGACAATCTTCTACTAAACATGTGCATACGGTTTCGCGTCTCTGCGCAAGACCACCGCCATAGCTGAACCTATACACATTTCTAAACACCATATTTTCGTAAGAGTATGGTTAGAACAACTATTTTCCACCTGAAACTGTGAACATTTAATTGAACTTAATGTACATTCACTAATGCATATCTATAAACTACTGGAAAGCATACAAACTTAATTAACCGATTAATATATTCAAATAAAGTTCAGCAGGATAAGATGAATATTTTCACACTATCCTACTCGTAACACTTAAACATACTTAACTATAATTTTATTAAAATTGATCAGATTATAAACATGATAAATTGATATATTAAAATAAAATAAAAGTACCTATACATTTGCAATTTATCAATCATTTCGGGCATCATAAACGAACATTTTGTTCATTCTAAAGACTGAAATATTAAAAGTAGTCAGTGAATTGAAATCATTGTACATGTATGTAAAAATGTGTACCGGGTAATCAATTTTTTTATATATTTATATGTTAGAAAAAGCTTTTTGCACGATGTTTTACATATGAAATATAAAATAAAAACAAAATATACTTTATGTTTTTTATCATGTATGTAAGATATGAGTATTTGTGCGTTGAAGATGCTGTGGAAAATCTCTTAGGACAAGCTAAGGGGTTTAATGTCGTAAGCTCGCCATGACTTGTTTATTTACCGAATGCCTGAACCGGAATATGATAAGAGGTGATTATTCGTGTGTTTCAGATTTTTTACTCGACATACTTTGTCGTATACAGATATTTGAATTGCTAGTTAACATTTTAATTAAAGGGAAACAAATCAAATTCGCCATTATAAATTCACTGTTTGGATTTTCTCCCTTGAATAATTTATAAATGGCAGTGTTTTCACTACCGAATTTAAAAATTATCTCCCGTTTATTTATGAGATGAGCTTCATCAATTTTCAAGAAGACATTTAACACGGATATTCTGGGACACATCTTAAACCAGTGTCAAGATTAAATTTCTTACACGATGGTATACAGTAATTATCTTTACTCGGTGTCACCGTAAATTTCTACCTCAATTGGGGCGCAATTTTGGCTGGGGGAAAATTTAGCGAATTTATTGCGTTCGCGAAATTCGCAAACATTTCCACCTCGCTAACTTTACCACTTATACAGTAGATAAATTCAAGTCTTTATAACGTTTCAGATAAAAAAATATCATTTTAATTCTAATTGGTTTTCATTTACCGGTACTCAAATTTATTCCGGAATTCCCGAAATATATTCCGGAACAAAATACGGGACAGCAACTCCCTCAACAATTTCAACAAAATCAATAACGCATGTGTTTAAGGCATGTTTACTTTCATGTTTTTTGTCAAGTGCATTCAATATTGCTTAAACAAATGTTTTATTATATTAAAATTGTTTACATATAGCTCACATGTAAATAAACGCCAGCATACAATCATGCTCGGTCTTGTGAATTATTTAGACTTCATTTATCATGTGAGGATTCTGAACACGACCTTTGGTAATGTAGTGCTTTCTATAGTGCGAACGTCAGTAATGTATTGCTTTTATTACACGAACTTCGGTAATTTAGTTCTTTCCATGGCAACAAAAAACCCAGACGAGGCTATCAACATTCGAAGCTCATATGCTTGAGTTACTTTTCGTTTCATATGATACGTTTTAATAAGGCTGATATTGTTGCAAATATAACATCTTGCTTGCAAATTCGTGTTGCTATGTAAAATGGTTTTTAAGAAACTGAATTATATTCAAACATACGATTCAGTTATTTTAGTTCATATTTATAATGTTATTGAAGGAATAGAGTTTCTTGCCATAATCATCCGTCGTCAAAATGTTTACGCGTGAGTTGTAATCTCGCTTGCACTCATACTTTGAGTCTCGCTGAGCTGTGGCAAAGCCCCAGGAAGTGACGGCATCCCACCTGAGGCCATCAAATCCGGAAAGACCACACTACTCCATTCACTGCACGATCTTCTGATTTTGAGCTGGAAGGATCTACCCTGAGTCCCAATGTGGCTTCCGCGCCGGCAGATCCACCACCGACATGATCTTTACTGTACGTCAACTCCAAGAAAAGTTCAGAGAACAGGGTATGCCTCTTTACTTGGCCTTCACCGAACTTTCAAATGATTTCAACCTGGTCAGAAGACCCGGACTGTTCCGCCTTTTGGAGAAGATCGGTTGCCCTACCAAGCTGTGCAGCATGGTGGTATCCTTCCACGAAGACAGGAAAGGAACGACGGGTTATCCTCATAGCCATTCCCCATCAGTAGCGGCGTCAAGCAGGGTTGCGTGCTCGTACTTACTTTGTTTGGTATCTTTTTCTCGATGCTGCTGAAGTATGCTTTTGCCGCGTCCACTGATGGCATCTACATTGACAAAAGGTCTGATGGGAAACTGTTCAATCTCGCTCGCTTACGGACCAGAAAAAAAAGAAGACTGAAGTCCTCGTCAGAGAAATGCTGTTTGCGGACGATGCTGCCCTTGCCACGCATACAGAGGAGGCCCTTCAAAGACTCATAGACCTTTTCGCTATGGCATGTACATAATTCAGGCTTATTGTCAGCTTGAAAAAGACAAACATCATGGGCAAGGATGCCACCAACGTACCCTGCCTCAAGATCGGGGACGATACCGTTGAGGTGGTGGACGACTTCACCTTCCTTGGGTTCACCATCGGCGGAAACCTGTCCATCGATACCAGCTTAGCAAGCGCATATTAAAGGCTTCAGCTACCATGGCCAGACTTGCAAAGAGAGTTTGGGAAAATAATCTAACAGACAAGACCAAGACCGGGGTATACCAGGCCTGTGTCCTCGGCAGCCTGCTGTACGGCAGCGAAACCTGGACGACCCTCATGCGACATGAACGCCGCCTCAACACCTTTCACATGCGTTGCCTAAAGCGCATTTTAGAGATAAAATGGCCGGATCGTATCCCGCACCCTAACATACTGGAACGTGATAGGATCACATTCTTTATGTTTTCTAACTCTATTTCGCCTCCGCTGGCTTGGTCAAGTGCTCCGAATGGAGGATGGACGCCAACCAAAGGACGTCATGTACGGCTAGCTTGCAACTGGCACGCGACCCGTGGGTCGCCCAGCCCTCAGGTACAAAGATGCCTGCAAGAAGGACGTCAAAATCTGCGCGATTACCGCAGAAACCTTGGAGACTGTTGCCGAGGATCGCTCCACCTGGCGACAGTCAATACACAGAGGCATCGAGGTAGCTGAGGAAAAACGACCCGAACATGCAACGAGAAGCATGCGAAAAGCGCGAGCCGCAATCTTCCCGACTGCAAGCCCCTTTTGTGCGTATTGTGCAACAAGGACTGCCACGCCCGCAACGGCCTGCTAAGTCACAACAGGTTCCCCCCAGGAGTGACAAACAGAGCGCATCAGCATAGTCTCCCGATACTCAGCTCTGCCAACCAATAATATTGTGTTTAAACTATAAGACAGACAGACAGACAGACAGACAGACAGACAGACAGACAGACAGACAGACAGACAGACAGACATTTTCTGTCACGTGAATACGAGTAATAACATAACATTATGTCAGATAAAAGTCAATTGCACAATACAAATACAAATACAAATAAACACAATATATGTTAAGAACACGTAAGTTCTATCGAGGGGTGAGGAAATCTATCAAACAGTATTATTTAGGAATGTATTTCTTATGACTTAAGCTTCTTTGATATATTTACATACATTTGAAATTACTAATCTATCACTTGAAACTAATAACTTGTGGCATTTATACACAGAAGGGTTAAAATAAAATGTACGGCTTATATATTTTTTTCTTAAATCTAAATAACAGTGGCATATACATATAAATGGTATTCGTCTTCTAAATCAACGCAATTGCAACATAAACAATAACGTTCATTTCGTTGAATGTTGTTCTGAGCATATCTACCAGTTTGGATTCTCAACGGATGTGCAGATACTCTTAATCTTACAAAAAATATACACAGACGTCTAGGAGGTAAGTCTAAATATTCTTCGTATTCCAAAGAGGATTTATACATTTTATACATATCTAATACAGAACTGTTATTCATTTTACCATACCATTCTTGTTTAAAATTGTCAAAAAGTCTGCATTTGAACTCTGTAACAAAACTATTTACTTGAACAACGTTTGGATTTTCAAATACATAACCAAATCCATAATTATTTAACATCTTCTTAACATCGGTGACCCAATTTTGTATTACCTTTATTACAATCGTTTAAAGCTTGTTTGCAAACAATTTGCATAATAATATTTTCATTTTTAAGAATTTTAAACCACATTTTTATAATTTTAACAGACCTGTTTAAATACAATGGGTATCTAGCTAATTCTCCATAAACAGCAACATTACATGTATTTATTTTAACTTGAAGCAAACGATTGCAAAATGTTAAATGTATGCGTTCAATATCATTTGACTTTGTGAAACCCCACACTTCTGAAGCATAATTTAATATAGAACACACAAAGGTGTCAAACAACTGACAGAATATTTTTGGTTTCATATCCAAGTCATGACATTTTATCAATAATGTATTCAATGCTTTAAGGGATTTACCAACCAAATGTTCTTGGTTTAGTTTAAAACTGCCAGTATAATGCAACACCGTGCCTAAATAGTGTAAGTTATCAACAACTTCAATATCGTTACCATTGTATGACCATTTTTCATTTGCTTTTAATCCACCTCTTTTCCGAAATACCGTTATTTTAGTTTTTGCAGTGTTAACACTTAGCCCCCAAGCATTGCAGTATACATATAATTTATCTAAATGTGATTTGACTTCAGCAGGTGACTTGCCTAAAATAGCCAGAGTAAATGTTATCTTGTAGGTAAAGTTCAAGATCTTCAACAAATAAAGAAAAAAAAATCGGCGACATTGCCTCCCCTTGCCTCAGTCCAACCGCATAACTAAACACATCTGAATAAGATTAACATGATTTAACACGTGACTTAACATTCGCATACATATCCTTCACTATTCTAAGCAATTTACCTTGTATACCAGACTTAAACATTTTAAACGAGAAGCAACTTACTTAATAAATCCCTCTATTATTATTAACATCATTAACAGCACCTTTTTATTATATAAGGGATTATAACCTCTTCTGTCCATTTATCGGGAAAGAAACCCGATACAAATAGACCGTTAAACACATCGCACAAATGTGCAGACAAAATATCACTACATTCAAGAAAATATTAATGCAACATACAATCACTACCCGATAACTTTTTTTGTTTTAATCGCATTGCGAACTTCCTCAACAGATATAGGTACGTCAAGTTCTATGAATGCAGAATTTTCTAAATTAAAATCATTATTTAAACAAAAATCTTCTGCTTCATTATTACAAACATCAGACATATTGCTACTGAGGTTTTCCAGAAAATCTGTAAATTCTTCTAACGATTCTTTTTTTACAGCCTTATATTTTTGATTGGATAAATCGCCAAAGGTCTCTTGGTTTGTGTTTTCTTAAATTTTCAATCTCAAGTATTTTTTGCCTATAAAAAAAGGCCTTTTTCCTTAAGTCCTTATAATACATTTTACGTGTACATAAATGTCTCTGTTTATATCTGTTTTACTAGAGTTAAAAATACGTAAAGCGTCATGGTACAATTTTTGTGCATCATCGCACTCGTGATCAAACCAATCTGCATTCTTCATACAACTATTTACATGAAAACTAGGATCTGTTGTATGAACACATGTTGTAGAAAATAACGGGTCAGCAACACTGCGAATAGTTTCAGTAAATCTATTCAACACTTCATTAATTGACGTTCTACTTGAATAATCAATATGCTGTACAATAGTATTAAAACAGGTAGCATACAAATAATCCCTGAACGAAATTGCCCACGTAACTCATCGTTCCACGTATATTTAACATCGGTGTAAGATTGATACTTAGACGAGGCTTTATTACATAACAATGAAAACTGTAACGGGGCGTGATCACTAAATACGTTAAAATCGTGCACATTAAAATCTCATATGCTTGAAAAGCTGTATTCGTTTGCCAAAAAAATAATCAATGACAGAAGTACCGTTATTTGAATAAAACGTTTGTTTATAGCTATTGCCAACTCTACCATTAACAATACGTAGACATGTGGAAATACATGAATCTAGTAATCTTACTCCATGATTATTTAGTGAACAATCTACTGAGGCCCTAACAGAGGCATTATCTTGGTAGTAATCAACATCATCATTTACAGTATTAATTTTATCACGTACAATATAATCATATTTATTTCCAACTCTAATATTGAGATCACCAGTAACAAACACTTTGCCAAATTCAGAAAAATACGTAATATCGTTTTCTAAAATTTCAAATAAATCTACATTAAATGTGTTATAAACTGGAGAATCAATTCCCCATATATAAGTTCCACATATATAAAAAATCTTCTGAGATATTAAAAAATGTGTGATCTAGTTTAACCCAGATAATTGTATCATAATGATTTTTAACAATAGCAATTCCATCGGTTATTTCTTCTTTAATATATACAACGATGCCGCCACTATTTCTGCGAGATTTTTTATGTTGGAATTTTCTAAACAAATTAAAAGACAAGTTCCCACTCAAATCGATATAACTACAACTATTTGACCAAGATTCGTACAAAAACATATATTATGATAACTCAAAATATTAACAAAAGAAGGATCGCTTTTTTTTAACAATTCGTCAGACCATTTACGTTTCACGAAAGAATGGCGATTTCTCCACCGTCGTGCCCCTAATCTCGCACTGGTCGCCCGTCGACGTAAAGGGTGTCGTACGAGATCCACGATCGCTTTCTATTGGCTCTGGCCTCTTTCATCTTTGGAAGCAGCTTAAGACAGGCATGTACTTTTACCTTTATTTGGAATAATCAAAGATCTATATTTAAAAAAGTTTGTTTTGATATCGTGACCTCCATCGATTCTCGCGGCCTAAGAGATTAAAGTCACGGGTTATACCTTATCGTCTGTTCATCAATAATCGGGGTCAATACCGTCATTTTTCTTCTTAGAAGTCGTTGATTTACTTGTGAAACATACATTAATGTAACATAGCACGAAATTAACTCGATATAATTGGTAACAGTTCGTGTTTGTTTGGGTTGTATTTTCATTAAAATAATTTTATCAGTTATAACGACTGATACAAATGGATGGATAAAAACACGTTTCATATGCATCGTTTTTAAAGTAATAAAACCAAATACGCAAAGATCTTGTTTTTTTTGTTGTATTTTACCTGTTATCAGAATGTTACGCTTGTCATGTTATCATAATACTCTTATCAACCCATGTGCAGGCATGTGGTGTCACATGAATACCAATTAACGCTTTCAATGCATACTGGGAAGATCGATGTTGGAGAGAATGTTATCGTGCCTTTATCACATACATTTATTCAAGACCAAAATCTAAATTAAAATGATTTTCCGTTATAAAAGTATTTTAAATAATTAATTATTAATTAAATGTGTTAAAATTTAAAACAATTTGTCAGAAATTGAAGTCTTTATTCAGAAGATTTAATAAAAAAATACATGAGTTTAGACAAGATAGCGAGCCTCGCCTGAACTTAATTTTAAAATCACAGAGTTTATTTAAGGCAAAACACAACGTTTATCAAAGAAGTGTGCTAGTCGGAGAAATCGTGTTCTTGAACTCTCGATCCAAAAACGTTTTTCGTCTACACCACAAATATATTTTAACTTCATACTGCATAATAGAATTTATATCTTGGTTTGGTTTTGACCAAATTATCGTAGTTAACCGCAACTACTCGGAGACCGTTCTTGGTTACACTAAGTTCATAACAGGTATGAAACCTTGAACTAAGTCCAGTTTTTAGCGCAATTTTATTAAATTCGATTACTCGGATCGTGCGTTACACGCGGGAGAAATTTACCCCTGTTGACACATCAAGTGAATTTAAAATCAGCTGAGCAATAAATATAGGATCTGACATGAGTTGTCATATCATACCGTATTTTATTAAATGAGTTTAAGAATTGTGTTAGTAAGCGAGCCTTTGGCGAGCTTACAAACGACTTTCCTGGACGAGTTTAATAAAATATGGTATGATATGACAACGAGTGTCAGATATTTTTTATCACATGCTTTTAAACTAAATAAAATACATCTTAATTGACCAAACAAATGCTGATAGATCTAAAAGTTGTTTACTATCAACACGTCATTTCATGTTGACGACGTCATTTCACCAAAATAAAGCCACGCGATTGGTTAGTTATTGATTCTGTAGCCAATGGAAACGTTTAAAACTGTTGTATTACACATGTGGAATATAAAAAAATACGTAATGTCTGTATTACATTGAAAACAAGTTATAGCATGCGATAAAATGAAGTGCTTAGCAATATGCATTTTTTTTGCAAAATTGCTTCAAGAAGCTTTCTCACTGGTTCGATCAGCAGTTTTAGCTCCACCCTGATTTTATTGCATAAATTCATTAAATTATATTTCACCTAGTTTTCGTAAGATATCGGCCAACATATTCGTCAATTACATATAAAGACAGCTAGTTGAGTAATAACATGTTTGACTCAGCCGTAATCTGCACTTGGCTGTCCGGAACGTCAGCGTAGTGGTTGGTATCTGCGCTTTTCAACTAGGCGATCCTGGTTCAAAGGGAATTGTTCACAGATTTTTGAATTATTGACAAATGTCAATAAATCAATGTACGAAGAAAACTGTAGTTTTTTTGTAATACTTAAAAAAATAAAAAAATCAATGAAAAAGAAATAGACGAAATGAAAAACTGTTCATGCAATAGGGTTCGCATCCGGGACCTCTTAAATCAAAAGCTAACACACTATCGCAACATCTTCCATGTTTCCGAATCTTGAAGGTACTTAAAGCGCTCAGGTCTGTTGTGGGCTGCTGTGAGTAGCTCATCCATGGGGTGAGACGTCCACTCTTTTTCATTGTCCAACCAGCTTTTCGGACGGCATCGACAGTGGCCATCCTCTTACATTCACTGAAGCACAGTCTTGTTTTGCACAGTGATTCGAGTCTCATGACGTGTCCAAAGCAAGCAAGCGTACGTCGTTTGATTGTCACCAGGAGAGGTTATTGTGAGCCAACGAGTGTTATAGTTATATTATAGTTTTTGGGAATTCAATATTTTGTTTAACTATAAGACAGGCATGTGTCTTTATCTTCATTTGGTATTATCAAAGATCTATCTATAAAAAAATGTTATCGTGAGTTCCCGTCGATTCTCGGGGCCCCCGAGATTTTAGTTATATGATAAACATTCTCGTATGTTTATCAATAATGGGGGTCAATATCGGCATTTTTCTATTAAGCTGTCGTTGATTTCCTTGAACATTACCTAAATTAATAAAAACTAGCAGGCAATAAACTTGATATAATTAGTTAAAATTCGTGGTTGTTTGTGTTTTTGTTTTCATATACATATTTTTTATCAGTTATTTGGTGATTGGTAAAAAAAAGTTTCATATGCATCGTTTTTAGAGCAATACAACCACGTATGAGTCAGGTCTTGTTGTTCATTTTACATGTTATGAGAAGGTCACGCGTGTTATATATTGATAGTCTTATCTACATATGTGCAGACATGTGGTGTCACATGTTTACTATTAACGCTTTAAATACACATTGGGGAGATCTTCTCAAATATAGATAATGTTATCGTGCCTCTATCACATAAATTCAGTCAAAACCATGTGTCTTTATTAAACATGATTACCCGTCTTTAGTGAAAGTTACATGAATAATTATGTTTATTTAATGTTAAACATTTTTGTCTAAAATGTAAGTCTTTGTTAAGAAAATATGTTAACAAAATACATTAGTTTATACAAGATATAGAGCAACGCCAAAACTTTATTATAAAATAAACATATTTTATTTCACGCTTTATATGCTTATATTTCCTTTAAATTATACTTTTATAAGAAATATTAATTAAAAATATGTTAAGGCAAGGGGAGATTATGTTCTTTCTATAAAAAAGTATGTTTCGTCCTGACATCTACACAATTTTCTCAAATGAATATCTCCGAAAATATTTCAGTTAAAATCATATTATTATTTTCCGACTATATAGTTTTATATAAACATTAAAATGATGCCTAATAACAAAGAGTACATACAGAATTAATAAAGATTAAGACAAGGAATTCTAGTAAAGAGCTTACTCGGCTTTAAATATTTTTCCGCTTAATATTGCTGCAAAGACACACATTTTATAATTCTAAAATGTTATATTCTTATATCATATATCGATATAACATCATATAATCCCTATTTATTTAAGCTTTGATAAATATCGAAACGGTATTTCATGTTACATTTGTTTTAAATTATACTGTGCGTAGTTCTCAAATCAAGTGCATGGGAAACAAGCGGGCGCACACGTTTATGTCACACGTGATAACGCCAGATAACACAGGGCCGCAAGATTGAATGTTTAAGGACTGAGATCAGAACAGCTTTACTCAGAGTTTAATTCATGTTTATGGGAATTTGATTTTATTGGTTTGCAGGAAAAAAAACTGACGATTACGATGATTTGAAAATAAATAGGTCTAAGTTGCATTTTAAAAACAGACAATACAATTTGTACGTAAATCAGATGAGATATGATTCTCTGTTAAACACGTACATGTAATACGTGAAGATGTCATAGTTATTCAGTCAAGCAGTAAATTTGTATTTTTGTTTTAAATTTTTAAACATTTAACTAAAAATGGGGATATACTATGTAGTGTTGTATATGAACCGCCTGAAAAGTCTGTATGTGCCAGCGATGATCCATTTTCCGATATCATGTTAGACATTGATAATTTTCTTTCCACGCTATACTGCAACGCAGTTTTCAAGTGAAACTTGCTTAAACGATCGCCAACAAGCGGCTTGCAAAACTGTTTTATGATCATTTTCATAACTACGTACACTTTTAATTGTGTCATTTTGAGGTCGAAAATAAAAAGTCGCTCCATTAAATTGGTAGATAACCTCCCATTAAGCTCATGAGAGTTGTCATAGGTTCGAATTGTCAATGTTCCTAGGTGTTGGCTCGGGTCCCAGTGTAGTATGTTCTCAATATGCGCATTCGGAACAATAAAAACCCCGCTTTCCTAAAGTTGTGTCAACATTTCTTGTCTAGGCTGATGCCCCGGGCTTTGGCCTTCAGAAAATATACTGGCAATATTCGGTCCCTTTCGTACAATCAAATGATGGGACCATATCTACCTCTTCGTACATTATTCGTGATTGACCGTGTTGGACAAAGACAATACCATATTCATCGCAGATCCTTGTGAAAGGCATTTCGTGTATAGTGTTTTGTAAGGAACCCACGCCCTTGAGCATCCATGACCTGGAAGCGTAGTGTCCGTTCACAATGTATGATAATAAGACAAGGCGCTTTGCGCAGACAAAAACACCAAACTCGTTCGCGAAATCATGAATAACCGGATATTCTTTGTCGCATTCTACATTATCAATGTTTCATTGCATGCCGTTTGTCGTAAAAACTTCGGTTTGGTTTCCGAAATAGTATACATTGATATCGCCTTGACAAGAGCCGCATATGTGCATCATCTCCTTATTATGAAGGAGAAATAACCGTTGTGGTAGTTATAATTTTGAGTGTTAAAGGATTGTTTAAATATTGTCATTAATACTTGTTAGTAAGGTCGTTGAAATTACTGCGGGAATGATTAGATTTATAATTTATTATTGGCTAGAAACGACAACACGATACAAGTTCTTAGAAAAAAGAACAAGCCATGGGTGACGACTGAGGTCATGGACCTTTTCGACAAAATAAGAGAGCTGAGGCAAGAGTACACCGTCCAGGCCTCTAGGACGACAAAGTACTAAAAAGCGAAAAGAGAGGTGAGAAAAAAATGAAAGAGGCCAAGGAGAAGAGGAATGATAAACAATGTAACAACATTGACAAAAGATGACCACAGACAACAATAAGAAGACCTACAACACCCTCAAGACCCTCACGTAGACCACTCGCTCCAAGGCCAGTTTTATAGCAGACGCTGATGGGACCCTCTTGATCGAGATAACCGCAGTCCCGAACAGAATACTTTTTGCGACCTCTATAACTGCCAGCTTCGACCAGACCCAAGTTTATTTAAGAACAATCCATGACCCGAAGCGGATGACGAAAGTCCGTACTTATTTAAGGAAGAACTCGAGGAAGCAGTGTGCAGTCTGAAGACAGGGAAGCCTCCGGAACTTCCCTTCTTACTGATGAGCATGGAGGAGAGGAAACGACTGCAGCAATGACGACACTATGCCAGAAGATTTGTTAAGAAAAAGTGGATCAAGGAATGGACCCAGTCACCCCCCTACCAAAAAAGGGAAACCTCAAGTTGTGTTAGAATGACCACATCATAAGCACGATCAGCCACCCCAGCAAAGTCATGATACG
Organism: Dreissena rostriformis; assembly: GCA_007657795.1. Taxonomy (NCBI): domain Eukaryota; kingdom Metazoa; phylum Mollusca; class Bivalvia; order Myida; family Dreissenidae; genus Dreissena; species Dreissena rostriformis. The sequence goes on along the minus strand of VMBQ01002044.1, from coordinate 84,693 downwards.
CACCATGGTCAACCGATTGAAAAGTAAGGCTAAGTAACTTCTGTTGGAAAAGCAGGTTGGATTCCGAGCTGGACGGAGCACAGTGGAACATATCTTCATCCGAGAGTCGTCATTTAGCAACACCTGCAACACGAACGTGAGCTCTTTCACAACTTCATCGATTTAAAGATAGCTTTCGACCGCGTGTGGCATGATGGCCTATACTACATACTGAAAGTGTTCAGGGTTGAGGAAAGTCACCCAAGACCTCGACGGTAACGCCAGCAGCGCAATACTTCTCAATTGACAGATGGATGACTTCTTCGGATAATCAGAGGGCGTCCGACAGGAGTGTCTGCTCCCCCCCCGTCATGTTAAACCTTTTCCTGGAGTAGATAATGCATGAGACACTCCAAGACCACCACATTTATATCGGTGGCAGACCAATCTCTTACTTGAGATTCGCTTATAACATTGACATCATGGGTGGCCCCAGCCATGAACTCATATAGATGACCAACATACTCTCTGAGCATACTATATGAAGGTCAGGACGGATAGGTCGAAGATCAAACAGTTCATACATCCCCCTGAACGACATGAAGCTGGAAGATATTACCAGTTTCAAGTAATTTGGGGCTACCCTGTCTAAGGATGACTCTAATACCGCAAATTTCCTAATACGAATTGCCCTGGCAACCGTAGCGATGGCAAGACTGAGACAGTTGTGGACAAGAAGCACCATCATCTTACCAAACAAGTACAGACTCTACAAGTCCAACTTAGTCTCCATTCTTCCGTACGACATCGTGACATGTACGCTTCACGCGGACACATAACGCAGGATAAAGACCTTTGGACAGAAGTGTCTCGGAAGAATACGGCGCATCTGCTACGTGGAGCACCAACGTACTAATACATCCGGAACATGAAAGCGGCACTTGCTGGCTCACAAGAACCCCACTTGGCGACCGTCGTCAGGCACGACTCACTGTGCACGCTAGATTGTGGTCGCTGTCGAGGCAGTCAGGAGAAAAGCAGGAATAACAATGTGAAATAGTGGACGTCCCTCCCATGGATGATCTACTCATAGCAGCCTAAGCATACCTGACTGGCGGAAGATCTATGTGTTGTCGTCCCTCAGTTTCCCCCAAAGGCTACAACTGTCAAGAGAATGATTGTGAAGATTATAACAACTCTGTTGTGTTCAGAATCATCATTTAAATCGACCAGCGACATGTAAACGTAGACGTTAAACAAGTCCGACTTTAAACTGGTGCATATTAAAGAAATAGCGGGAAACCAAAGTTGTGATTCACCAACAAGAAATAAGAACAGCCTATTCCACAAAGATTTGTTTTGAATATCCAGTTTCAGCTTAGTGGGCAATGGTAATTAGAGGACCCGAATTATGTCACAGTACACCAACTTGAATAACACTTGAAGGTTGCTTTACCGCTTTTAAGATCTAAATGATATATGGATCTTGGGCTATAAAGGAGGCGAGTACAATACCACTTCTATAGTGAGCGAGAACCAAACTCACATGCGCCGGGACGGGGAATTAAAAGGACTTGTTCGCAGTTTGGGAAAATAACAATTTAAAAAATGGGTCATACATTCATAAAACAATGTATGCATAATTTTCAATCCAGCAACATAACACTTCTGCCGAAGAGAAATGTTAATCGGAAAAAAATAAAAAAGCGTTTATAAGGCTTTTCATCGATAATGTAGCAAAATGTGTGTTACACACATAGCGCTTAAACTACATCAAGATTAAAAGCCTGCGAGATGTAGCAATAGCTTGTTAGCGTTTGGTTCAAGAGGTCCCGGATGCGAACCCAAGTGCACGAACGTTTTTATTTTGTTTATTTCCTTTTTATTGTTATTATTTAAAAATATTCCATATATTAAAGTAGTGTTCGTAAATGTATTTAGTTTTTGCTTGTTGAAGCCATTTATGAAAAAAGTATATTGCTAGTCAAATCATTGTATTTCTCAGCTGATTTCTAATTCACCCGACGTTTGAACAGGAGCATATTTATTCCAGGGGTAACTCAGAATCCGAATAAGAGAATATAATACAATTGCGCTACAAAAACTGGACTGGGTTCAATGATTTAATCATGTAATGAACTTCGTGTAACCCCCGAATTGTTATATGCGAATAAGTACGATTACATGTTCACAATCAAAACAAGATATAGATTATGTTACGCAGTCTAGAATTTATAAGGTCTCGGTGGTGTAGAGGAAAAACATACGTTTTACTTCTAGAGGTCGCGGGTTCTATTTATGCAATTAGGAATATTTATGCCTAGGGAGCGATATGAACTCAGCAATTTAGACTACTTCGGGTTCGATTGTTTTTGTTTACAAATTATATACTACATACTGTTCATACTTGCAAGCAGTTTATGATTGTTGTTAATAATTACGTTTCGGTTTATACAATGTCTAAAATTCCCCACTGCAGCATGGTTATGATATATTCATTTGTGCAAACATGAATACCCTTGCAAGTGAAGCTTGAACTTGAAAAATGTGCGGTGAAACTAGTATAAATAAGTTTTTTTCAACAAGGATACATCAATTTATATGCTCAATGTTTGTATTTTCCTTCTGCCGTTAGTTATACAAAACTACTTCTTAAATGGCTGTAGACTGTGGTATTGTTTCTGGTTTTCTGTTAGGAGGTAACAACAATTGTGTGCTAATATTTTATTATTCCACTTATTACATGTCATTTACAATCATGAATGCTAATATAATGCACTTATGAATATATATATATATGGAGAAAAATGAGGAAAATATATTGAGGGATTGTGGGATTGTTTTTCTAAAACATTGATTTTGGATGAAGAATACCACGACCTTAAGAAATTCAAACTAAGAACAGAAATCAAAATGTCGTATAACAATTAGTCTTAAACCTTAAAATATTGATAACAGCAATAAAAATGCTTGCTTTACCAATTTTATAAAACTTGTGCAAGGTCGTTTAAATGAAACCATTATACAAGTGGACGAATCTTAACGGGTAATAACTACAACATCTTTCTAAAAAATGAGTCTCAACCCACATATCTTGTCGAATAATATTGGTAAGACCATAAGGTCTTATGAACTTGTATCTAAAATTATTCACACTAAATGAACTAACACGTTACCACTGTACAGAACAGATATACATACATATGTACAAGAAAAGTCGTAAACAAGTTATACGTATATAACAAGTATTATCTCTGCTACTTACAACCTTAGAATACTGAAATACAACATGGTTGATATTAACAGGAAGATATTAACAGGAAGATATTGACAGGAAGATATTAACAGGAAGATATTACAGGAATACTTTCTACTACATAAACGTAACAATCATGAGTTAAACTGCTGTAGATAAAATCAGATGAATATTAAAACCGCATAGACATCACAAAGAGACAACTCTCCTCAACATTCAAATATTCTTTTTACAGGAAATGAACACATGTTTTTCGGTGCAATACAGGACAAAACATACAACACCGAAACGCGTTAAATAAAATGATTACAACTGCAATCAACGCCATTCTTTTAAATCTTACACAGTTTATAGTAATCAAAGGTTCTCCGTTTTGTATGGATATTTGCACCTTGAGTAGCATAATGTCAGCATTATAACGTTTTAAGTCCCGTAAATGAGGCTTCCAATCATTCTAAACATGTGCCAGTAAGCGGCGTTGTTCTTCGGTTGAACACTCAATGACAACTTATAGCAACGCCAAGCTAGTGACAACACGCCTTCCAGCTCCCAACAATGTCCTAGCAGATTAAGTGAGGTTTCAATATGAGCAAACGTGTTGGGGACACACATATCTCTATCTGAAAACACGTGATTTTGGAGATTCTTAAACGCACTGTCTTTGTCACTGATTAATCCAGTAGCTCGAAATGTTAAATACTGTAGGTAGTACATGTACGTCTTGGAATCAACCACTGCAAGGTCCATCCAGAAACTAACGACCAATGGAGGTCGACAATTTTTATCCTCCACCGTTACCGTTCTGTAGAACTCAGCGACAAGCTGCACAGGTACACAATTCATTTCGTGTCTGGTAAAAAATGTACACAGAGCAATCGAGTGTTGCAAAATGATTTGGAACTCTTTTCGGCGTCCTATCAGCTCAAAATCAAGCTTAAAACCTGTAAAGGGCTTAAAGCAAAAAGGACTTAAACAAATAACGTAATCAGACATGAGAGCGGCGTCCACTTGCTTAAGAATTGCATCGGACTCTTTAAAACGCCATAACGAGAAATACAGTGACGCCAACTTAAGGCGACTCGATGTCACGTCGGACGTCAGAGACTTATCACACAAGGTGAAAATCTCCTGTGGTAAGCTTTGATTCTGACCGATACACAGCGATGCTTTCATTGTAGCCTGAATGGAATAATGGAACGGTAATACAATAGAAACTATTGAACGATTTGTTTCCATGCTAGTTGTATTCATTGTCTCCAGGTTTTGAATGAACTGGGCACGGTCGTTTATTACTTTTGATGTGTCTTCTGGTGGAATATTATTTAATTGAAGAGAACAGCATGTGAAATAGATCAAATATTTAAACATTTTTTCTGCAACAACGATATCTAGTTTTTTGCAAGGAATCCCACGTGTGCTGTCTGTGGTATTTGATGATATACGATAACCAAGGTCGTCCATTTTGGCATTATGTAAACAAGACACATTGTTACCGATCATATCAGTAAATAATTCTATCAATATCGGAAACTCGTTCAATCGAAGTTTACCGGAAAATAAATTCACTTTGGCCGTTGTGTAGTGTGGGCAATATCGCACTTTTAACCATCGCCTTAATGTGGTCAAACAAAATTTCAAACATTGCATAAGATTTGCATCTTCCCAGATGCATGGCGGAGACGTTTCGACGCTATACAGCAACGCAGTTTTCAAGTGAAACGTGCTTAAGCGGTCACCAACAAGCGGCTTGCAAAACTATTTTCTGATCATTTTCATGACTACGTACACTCTCATTTGCGTCATTGTTAGGTCGAACATCAAATGCCGCTCCATTAAATTGGTAGATAACCTAAAATAAAGCTCAGGAGAGTTGCCATAGGTTCGTACTGTTAATGTTCCAACGTGTTGGCGAGGGTCCCAGTGTATTGTGTTCTCAACATGCGCTGTCGGAACAACAAATGCCCCGCTATCCTTTAGCTGCGTCAACAAGTCTTGTCTAGGCCAATGACCAGGCTTGGGCCGTCTGAAAAGATAGTGACAATCTTCAGGCAACTTTGCACAGTAAAATGCGCGGACAAAGTCTGAAACTTCGAAGACGGCTAGCGACGGACCGTGTGAGACAAAGTCAACATCGAATCCATTGCAGATGCTTTTGAAAAGCATATGGTACCAAGTACTTTTTAGGAAATGCCGCCCTTGGGCATCCATATGATGTCCTTGAAGTTTACTTTCCGTCTTTATAAATTCAGGATAATGGGGGCAGACGGTTTGAAGACAGCAACACTGGGGCGGGGTCGACATGTCCGTAATCACAAATGAATGCCATCGCCCCTTTCGATTCCCTGGTAACCCGGGCTTCCATTCCGCGAAATCCTGAATCACCGGCCATGACATGTCGCACTTCAGATAATCAAAGTCTGAGTGCATTCCTTCTGTCGTAGTACCTTCGGTTTGGCTTCCGAAATTGTATACCTCGAAGGAACCGTTGCCATATTTTCCATTTTCATTGATGGTGTGCAAAGCTTCGATATAAAGCCACGTTGTCCTTCTCAATTGAATCGTTTTCTCATTGACGCCAATGTCATTCAGAGCTTTGGCAAGAGCCGCGGATGTAACAATGCGCTTGTTCTCCTCATTCTGAAGGAAAAATAACCTTAATGTTAGAACATATAAAGCTATTTTATTTTATCTAACTCCTCCATATGTCAATTGTTATTGTAATTGTATAAGAGCTATTCACGGAAACAGTCGAAAATCAACGCATATGTAGTTATTTTAGCTAATTGCACAGACATCGTTTGGCGTATTTTGAAATTGTTGAGGCCGTTGCTTGCGTACCACAACTGTATCTCTTTATATAAGAAACTGGAAAAACTCCCAGAGTGGTGATAAAAAATGCAACTTCTCAGTAAAAATACAAAGACTCGTCAAACATGAAACTGATTATCATGGTTTATATCAATATTAAAAATGTTTATGAATGCGCAGTCATTTAACAATGACATGTCCATTTTATTAAAGAAATTTAAAACGTGACAAATCTAGCAATTTAGAAATGAGATTAAGTGTTGCGCGGATTTATATTATTAATATGAACTAAGATCTGTTAATATATAAAAATATACAGTCAGTCATCCACTTGCGTCTCACATCCAGTTCCGGAACACTTCTAAATTGTAAGGCTGGTATGGAGTGAGTATATCCAGACAAATTGTTTGTTTTGTTGTGTCATGTAAATTAAGGCTTTCTTCGTCAACCAAATGCATGTTTACACAAATGGTTGAGCTCTTGGTCAGCAAGCACTTGTAGTTTTAAAACGAAAGTCAGAACAAGCGATTTTAATGCGAATTGTTTGTTGTTATGTGTTACAAAATACCAAAAGGCTGGTGTTATTTTGTATACTTACGTATATTTTATTCATACCAGTCATCAATATCACATTCCACTTTCATTTAAGAAAGTAAAACTGTATTCTGTTAAGTGCAGTAGCTTTTCATTTCCGGTACACTTGATGTATAACTCGGGGCCGTATGAACGTAAACGTTTGATGCATTTGTTGCTGATTTGCTCTATGTTCACTGCCTATATAAATTTGGTTTACATACAAAGTATACCTTGCAATTAAATAAATTTACAATACTGTTCCCCTGTTAAATGTAAATGAATGAAGTCCAAGATAAGACAAAGTGGTATCATTCAACTTATCTGTTCTGTGAACGTCTTCCTTGGCATCAACAGTTGATGTTGTGTTTACTCAAAGAAGTTACGGACATTTGAAAATGGATGACATATTGACAGATTTGAGATTTTCCTGAAAATATTGTTGCAGCAAAAGCATATAACCATTGTAGCAATTGAAAAATACTTGCTATGTTCTCTTTGGTTTGCGACAAATACATGTATACAAAAATCCGAACTAAATTGTTTGTTACGTTTGTAAAGATTAATACGGCAAGATGACAGATTCCGTATGCACTTAAGGCAGAACCTGTTTACTGGTTCCGCAACATTTCGGAAGTATTAACACATGCTCTACCTTAAAGTCTTAAATAATGTAAAGTGTTCTAAGTGTATGCACTCATTAGAAATTTATGAATTCTTCCTATGACAAAATGATGTGTTTGTTTCATCGTTCAGGAAATAACTTCACAAAAACTTCATGTAGCAACTACTTCTAGTACATCCGTTACAGAACAGGATGTCCGTATAATGTCATGCCCTCAATATTAAACAACCAAAAGTATGCTTTACTTATAGTTGATAGGGAATATGAGAACATTGACGAACATTATTCATGTTTAGTTTTGCTTCCAGTGTTTTTCACTAGAACCTTTTGTCATGCAGACTGATGATGCACATTTTATGAAATTGAGTGATTTAGCTGGACTCCCTGCACGTAATGTTCCAAGAGGTGTGGGTGGATATCTTTGGAAAGTTCTTTATGAAGATGGTACAATTTTTGCAAAGCGGACAGGAGAACAAACCCAAAATGGCCCCGGTGTGCACCCAATGAGAAAGGTGGTGGGGTAAAAAACCCTGTTCATTTCTCAGCAAAACAAAATGTGTTGAAAAAAACGTTTAACTTTGTAAATCTGTTATATAAAGCATAAAAGAATGTTCAGTTATGCATGTTAAAGTTTGAAAAAAAAAATATGCAAAATATATGAATACACCATTTTAGGTTCAGGGTATCCTGTACATTGTACATTGAAAGTTTAGAATACTCACTTTAATTAACTAACTTCACGAATTTAAAAGTGCTAGCTTCAATTTTTACCAATATTATGATTCAAAATAATATTTTCCGTCATTATGTTACAAATTATATACTGCCATGACGCACACAATATATAAAATTGCTTAATATAGAGGGTAACCACAAACGTTGACATTATTAAAAAAAAATCGGAATCATCTTGATTATTTATTGTTCAGCAGAAACTGTTGTTTTTAGCAAATGAGATTGACACTAGCTAGAACAAGTTTCCATTAAAATTCACCAATCCTCTGTCTAATAAGAACTAGCTCACTAAAGCATGTGACTTTGAGACCATTGTAATTCACTTGCGAAATCGGTCTACATGCATCAATTGTTTATTTCAAAAAGGGCTAACTCCTGTTGAATGTTAAGTGAAGATTTCCTACCGAAATAACTTCCTGCCGATAAGTGGATTTAGAATTGTGAAGATAATTTAATTTCTAATGTTGGAACAAACACCGAACTGTATCTGTCTACAAAATAGCTGGTAATATACTCAATGAACATGCTAGTCTTTCTTGTCGTTTTTTTTTTCAATTAGCTCCAAAAGTCCTTCCGAAATAGCCAAAATGATATGAAGACAGTTTTAACCAAATATTGGACTGCATGAATGTGCATACCTTTCTTGGTACACAGTGTTTCATAGGTAAAAAAAATATACACAGCATTGAACATGTTATGTCAACAAGAAGTTAGTTTGTTAGAAATATAACTGTAAAATTACTATTTTATCAAGTTGGTTTTTTACACGACATTTTGTTACAATGTCTCCATACCTTTTTGTGTTTTTGAAGATGCTGCTTCAGCAGCTCGTCTAAGTGATCAAACCATAAAAAATGTTAACAATGGCGACCTACCTAAAAGACCGAGCCAGTCCGATTGAGTTAGCTAAAATGTGTCAATCGGCATACCTCGCTTATTATCACTGATGAAGGTAAAGGCAGCTTGGTTTCTGTTTTTCTTTCAAATTGATGAAGAGGTTCGGGACAGGAACTAGACACGAAACTGCCGGGTTGCACTTCAAACGCTGTGAGGCTGGGAAAACCCCAAATGTAGTTATCCCCACGCTGACACGTTGGACTAGCCTGTGTCAGACAAGTTAGACTAGTCTGTGTCAGATAAGTTAGACTAGCCTGTGTCAGACAAGTAAGACTAGCTTGAGTCAGACAAGTTGGACTATCCTGTAACAGACAAGTTGAACTAGCCTGTGTCAGACAAGTTGGAAAAGCCTGTGTCAGACAAATTAGACTAGCCTGTGTCCGACAAGTTAGACCAGACTGTGTCAGACAAGTTAGACTAATCTTTGTCAGACAAGTTAGACTAGCCTGTGTCAGACAAGTTGGACTAGCCTGTGTCAGACTAGTTGGACTAGCTTGTGTCAGACAGATTGGACTAGCCTGTGTCAGACAAGTTGGGCTATTATGTGTCGGACAAGTTGGACTAGCCTTTGTCAGACAAGTTGGACTAGCCTGTGTCAGACAAGTTAGACTAGTCTGTGTCAGACAAGTTAGACTAGCATGTGTCAAACAAATTAGACTACCCTGTGTCAGACAAGTTAGACTAGCATGTGTCAGACAAGTTAGACTAGCCTGTGTAAGACAATTCGACTAGCCTGTGTCAGACAAGTTAGACTAGCATGTGTCAGACAAGTTATACTAGCCTTGTCAGAAAAACTGGACGAGCCTGTGTCAGCATGTGACAGACAAGTCAGACTAGAATGTGTCAGACAAGTTGGACTAGCCTGTGTCAGGTAAGTTGGACTAACCTGTATCAGACAAGTAAGATTAGCAGGTGTCAAACAAGTTGGACTAGCATGTGTCAGACAAGAGAGACTAGCCTGTGTCAGAAAAGTTGGACGAGCCTGTGTCAGCCTGTGACAGACAAGTTGGATTAGCCTGTGTCAGACAAGTTGGACTAGCCTGTGTCAGACAAGTAAGAGTAGCCTGTGTCAGACAAGTAAGACTAGCCTGTGTCAGACAAGTTGGACTAGCCTGTGTCAGACAAGTAAGACTAGCCTGTGTCACACAAGTTGGACTAGCCTGTATCAGACAAGTTAGACTAGCAGGTGTAAGACAAGTGAGACTAGCCTGTGTCAGAAAAGTTGGCAAGGGCCTGTGTCAGCCTGTGACAGACGAGTTAGACTAGCCTGTGTCAGACAAGTTGGACTAGCCTGTGTCAGATAATTTAGACTAGCCTGTGGCAGACAAGTAAGACAAGCCTGTTTCAAACAAGTTAGACTAGCCTATGTCAGACAGGTTAGAGTAGTCTGTGTAAGACAACTTTGACTAGCCTGTGTCAGACAAGTAAGACTAGCCTGTATCAGACAAGTGAGACTAGCCTGTGTCAGAAAAGTTGGACGGGCCTGTGTCAGCCTGTGACAGACAAGTTAGACTAGCCTGTGTCAGACAAGTTGGACTAGCCTGTGTCAGGCAAGTTGGAGTAGCCTGTGTCAGACAAGTTAGACAAGCCTGTGTAAGACAAGATGGACTAGCGTGTGTCAAGTAATACTAGCGTGTGACAAGTAATACTAGCCTGTGTCAGACAAGTTCGACTGAACTGTGACAGACAGGTCAGACTAGCCTGTGTCAGACAAGTTAGACTAGGCTGTGTCAGACAAGTTTGACTTGCCTGTGTCAGACAAGTTTGACTTACCTTTGTCAGACAAGTAAGACTAGCATGTGTCAGACAAGTTAGTCTAGCCTGTGTCAGTTAAGTTGGACTAACCTTTGTCAGACATGTTAGACTAGCATGTGTCAGACAAGTTAGACTAGCCTGTGTCAGACAAGTTGGACTACCCTGTTTCACACAAGTAAGACTAGCCTTTGTCAGACAAGTTAGACTAACCTATGCCAGATAATTTAGACAAGTCTGTGTCATACAAGTAAGACTAGCCTGTGTCAGACAAGTTAGACTAGCCTGTGTCAGACAGGTTATATTAGCCTGTTTCAGACAAGTTGGACTAGCTTGTGTCAGACAATTTGGACTAGCATATGTCAGTCAAGTAAGACTGGCCTGTGTCAGACAACTTTCACTAGCCTGTGTCAGACAAGTTGGACGAGCCTGTGTCAGACAAGTTGGACTAGCCTGTGTCAGAAAAGTTACAGTAGCTTGTGTCAGACAAGTTAGACTAGCCTGTGTCAGACAAGTTAGACAAGCCTGTGTCAGACAAGTTAGAGTACCCTGTGTCAGACAAGTTAGACTGGCCTGTGTCAGACAAGTAAGACTAGCCCGTGTCAGACAAGTTAGACTAGCCTGTGCCAGACAAGTTGGACTAGAATGTGTCAGACAAGTAAAACTAGCCTGTGTCAGACAAGTAAGACTAGCCTGTGTCAGACAAGTTAGACTAGCCTGTGTCAGACAAGTTATACTAGCCTGTTTCAGACAAGTTGGACTAGCCTGTGTCAGCCAATTTGGACTAGCATGTGTCAGTCAAGTTAGACTGGCCTATGTCAGACAACTTTGACAAGCCTGTGTCAGGTAAGTTGGAAGAGCCTGTGTCAGACAAGTTGGACTACCCGGTGTCAGAAAACTTGGACTAGCCTGTGTCAGACAAGTTGGACTCGCATGTGTCAGACAACATTGGACTACCCGGTGTCAGACAATTTGGACTAGCCTTTGTCAGTCAAGTTGGACTTGCCTGTGTCAGACAAGTTTGACTAGTCTGTTTCAGACAAGTTAGACTAGCCTGCGTCAGACAAGTTAGACTAACCTGTGTCAGACAAGTTGGACTAGCCTGTGTCAGACAAGTAAGATTAGCCTGTGTCACACAAGTAAGACTAGCCTGTGTCAGACAAGTTGGACTAGCCTGTGTCAGACAGGTTATACTAGCCTGTGTCAGAACAGTTGGTCGAGCCTGTGCCAGCTTGTGTCAGACAAGTTAGACTAGCCTGTTTCAGATAAATTAGATTAGCCTGTGTCAGACAAGTTAGACAAGTCTGTGTCAGATAAGTTAGACTAGGATGTGTCAGACAAGTTGGAATAGCCTGTGTCAGACTAGTTGGACTAGCTGTGTAAGACAAGTTAGACTAGTCTGTGTCAGACAAGTAAGACTAGCCTGTGTCAGACAAGTTGGACTAGCCTGTGTCAGACAGGTTATACTAGCTTGTGTCAGACAAGTTGGACTAGCCTGTGTTAGACAAGCTGGACTAGCATGTGTCAGACAAGTTTGACTAGCCTGTGTCAGACAAATTGGACTAGCCTTTGTCAGTCAAGTTGGACTTGCCTGTGTCAGACAAGTTGGACTAGCCTGTTTCAGACAAGTTAGACTTGCCAGTGTCAGAGAAGTAAGACTATCTTGTGTCAGACAAGTTTTGGCTAGCCTGTGTCATACAGGTTAGACTAGCCTGTATCAGATAAGTTAGACTAGCATGTTTCAAACAAGTTAGACTAGCCTGTGTCAGACATGTGAGACTAGCCTATGTCAGAAAAGTTGGACGAGCCTGTGTCTGACAAGTAGGACTAGCTTGTGTCAGACAAGTTTGACTAGCCTGTGTCAGACAAGTTAGAGAAGCCTGTGTCAGATAAGTTGGACTAGCCTGTGCCAGACAAGTTGGACTAGCCTGTGTAAGAAAAGTTATACTAGCCCTTGTCAGACAAGTTGTACTAACCTGTGTCAGACAAGTTAGACGAGGCTGTGTCAGACAAGTTGGAATAGCCTGTGTCAGACAAGTTGGACCAGCCCGTGTCAGACAAGTTGGAGATAGGATTTCATAATCCCTCCTGATATTCTATTCTTTTTATTTTAATTATAAACCTTAACCTTTAAGCTTGTTATGGTCTATGTGTCACAATTGTCAAAAATGAAAACAAATCAATGCATGTATTTGTCTTGATGTCAAACCAAAGATTAGCTAATATAACATCTATGCGGCGTGGGGATACGCGTCGGCCGCTGCCGCGCCATTCCTAGTTATAGATTTGATCGAGAATGTAAACCGCCTCCCAGTTTTGCTTCCCCGTACCCCAAATTTTTTTGTACCCAAAATTTTCGTACCCAATTGTTTTTCGTACCCAATTATTTTTCGCACCCACATTTTTTTCGTACCAAATTCGTACCCAATTATTTTTTCGTACCCAATTTTTTTTCATACCCATTTTTGTCATACCCAATTTTTTTCCTCACATTGATTTAAGACAGTGTTATGTCATTAAACAATTTTAAATTCTTTAAGTCTGAGAGAGATTGAGCCCATTTGAAAAAAATATTAATTGTTAGTATGGATTCCTAAGGGTTCAAAACGAAAGTCACCTTGGCCAGCAGTGTATCTAGTTAATATAGTCACCTTGACATTAAATATGTTTAAAATACTTAGGACGTTATCTAAAACAAATCATTTCTAGTTAACACTATTGAGAATTCTGCTTACAATATAAGAACAAAACTCATTAAATACGTTCTAAAAAATGAACACTTACCATCATCGGGTATTATCGTCCCAACATCTATGGTTTCTTTTATCCAAAATGGTTGATTTCATTCACTTTGGATCAGCAGACGATTTATTACATACATGTATCTTGCGGCGGATTCTGAAGATGGTCGATGTATCACGATTGTGAGTTTCTTGCCTGTAAGAACTACTTTATCTCAAGTTGCTGTACTTGTAAGTGTTGTTGGTAGTATGAATATCCTCTTTCCTCGATATAAAACAAAACCAAACTACATGAACTGGTTGCTTGACAGAGGAGTTTACGTTAAACAGATTTGATACTGAGTTCACTGTTTGAAAATCGTGCTGCGAGTCAAATGCATAACTTGAATTAAATGTAAATATACAATTACGTATAGTTTATTTTAACCGCATTCGTTGATTTCATGCAGTTACTGCCTTCAGTAACGTCTTTGGTGTATTGAAGGTTAAACAGGTCAAAGGTCAAACCGGTGCAATCAAATGAAATGCTGAAAACAAAAGTTGTGGTTTACGTACGAGTATTTAGACAAACCTATTCCTGAAATCATGAAGGATTTGTTATGAATAACCGGTTTTTGCTTAGTATACGATAATAATGAGAGGACCAGCACTCCTCAATAACTTTTCAATGCGGGTAAAAAGCTAGTTAGATCTTAGTTAAATATTAATTAAAACGCCTCTTATAGCAATTTTAAACTAGGACATAATATATCTTAAATAACTCACAACTTTTGTAATCTACCACTACAATCTCTATCCAGAATATAACGACTAATGGGTGACGACAATTTGCAACTTCTACCGTTACCGTTCTGTAAAACTCAGCGACAAGCTGTCCAGGGAAAAAAATCATTTCATGTTTGCTAAAACTCGTACACAGACCAATCGCGTTATGCAAAATGTCTGGGAACTATTTTTGCTCTTCCAGCAGCTCTTAATCAAACTCTGAATATTTTAAAGGGCTGTTAGGGATAACTTTGTTAGAAATAAAAGCGTCTACGTACTTACAAATTGCATCTGCCTCTTTAAGACGCCGTAACGAGAAATATATCGACGCCAACTTAAGGCGACTCGATGTCACGTCGGACGTCAGAGACTTATGACACAAAGTGAAAATCTGCTGCGGTAAGCTTTGATTCTGACCAATACACAGCGATGCTTTCATTGCGGTCTGAACGGAATAATAGAATGGTAATACAATAAAAACCGCTGAACGAAATATTTCCATGCTAATTTTATTTATTTTCTCCAGGGTTTGAACGTACCGGGCATGCTCGTTGATTACTTTTGATGTTTTTATTGCAAAAAGAGGAATTCAGAGTTCACAATGTAGCCGTATAGAATAAATAAAAACGACACATACATATATAGAGGATATTTGTTCATGTCAGTGTAAGATCGTTTGTTATTTCACGAGTGATCATAGAACAAAATTTTTATTTTTATATGATCACTCGTGAAATAACAAACGATCTTACACTGACATGAACACATTTTTTATTTCTTTTATGCCCCTTTTTCAAGAAAATAATTAACAGCTGTTTACCTTTCGCTGAAAAGTTACCCTTTCTCCCGTGGCGTGCCTCAATACATTTCAATACACAAAATGACGTCATAAGTGTTTGGTTCGAACCGAGCATGATAAACTTTATCTGTATCCAACACTCACATTATATTCTATTTATCCTATTATTTCTTCCACTTTTACATTAATAATGTTCAAATATTGTATTTTTAGAAGATTTCGTTCTTCCGCAGTTGACAAACTTTTAACGCAGATTGTCCGATTTTGGAAAAAAAACCCACAAATGATCTAAAAATAGCACGCACTAGTCTGTTATTTTACCGGTAAAAATAACAATTTGTTTATTTTCACTGCTGTTATTTCACTACAGAAATGTCAAATTATATCATTTTGTATAAAAGAAAAACAGGATACTTATCAATATTAGCAACAAGTTCACTTCTACTTTTAACACCCTATCGTGATTACGATATAATAATTACTCCGGGCGCGAGTCTTAAACACACAGTTTTAGTCAGCGAAAATAAACAAACTCAAAAACTACACATACATAGGAAACAAGACTGAATGCAAAAGGTTCACTGCAAATTTTAATATTTTATTACTATATCGATATAATGAAGATAAGACAGGCCAGTCTATAACACTCCATTTTAATATGCGGAAATAAACATATACATATAGGATCTGACACTCGTTGTCATATCATACCATATTTTATTAAACGAGTTCAGGAATTTTGTTAGAAAGCGAGCCTTTGGCGAGCTTACTAACGAATGTCCAGGACGAGTTTAATAAAATATGGTATGATATGACAACGAGTGTCAGATCTTTTTTATCACATGCTTTTAAACTTAATAAAATACATCTTAATTGATCAAACAAATGCTGATAGATCTAAAAGTTGTTTACTTTCGTGACGTCATTTCATGTTGACGACGTCGTTTCACCAAAATTAAGCCATGCGACTGGTTAGTTTATATTGATTATGTAGCAAATGAAAACGCTTACAAATGTTGTATTACACATGTGTAATATAAAAATATACGTAATGTCTGTATTACATTGAAAACAAGGTATAACATGTGATAAAAAGAAATAAAACGACATAAAAAATATAAAAACAAGGCTGAATGCCAACACGTTAACTGCAATTTCACAATCGTATTGCTATAATAAACATCCCGGTCGCCAGCCTATAGCACATTGTTTAAATTAGCGGAACGTCGTTTCCTGTGGCTGCAGGTTTTAACAAGAAAGTAATCCGATTGTGCATTCGCACTTATGAATCGCAAACTCGTATCTGTATACACCATTGAAGAAGGCGTATAGTCGAAAGCGCTAGGGTATAAGATATTTAATGTTTACACTGTTGAATCAATTCTTTCTTATATGTATACTTATTTCTAATTGTTATTGTATCCTCATATGATCCAGTGTTTTAAAGGGGTGTTGCGGCAGTTGATTTAACCGAGGATATATTTATAGCAACCCCGATTCGCTGTTATCACAACCCAATATTTTGTTATCAGAATCATCACATATTGCAGAGTGGGTTCATAAAACAAAGGTCAGTGGTTCGATCCCAGTTTTGGCTAACTGTTTTTTTACTTTTTTTTTCTTTCTTTAATTTAATTCTTGTTTTAAACTGGAGCTCTTTAGATCTGCTGTTTACATTCATCAATTCAAATCATTTATCACTAACTTCAAAACATGCCGATATCTGTAAACAAGTCCCTGTAAGTTATTGATGATTAAGGTCGAGTTTGATACCGTATTGGCTTATGTATGTGATTTAATATTGTATTATTGTTGTTGGTTTTTGGTAAGCTGTTGAGATCCCAGTTAAGATTATAAACAAATCCTAAGGTTTATGCATATTTCTAGCAATTTAAAGTCTATAACATGTTGACATAGACGGTAGGGATAGTTAAACAACAAAATCTCTGTTAAAAGTGCGGTGACCCCCTTTTTATTTTTGTTTTATGATAACAATACGTAGATGAACATATTTTAGCAGTTTCGCAAACAGTTATTAGATAGAACATTTTTAAATTCCAGTTTTGTGGTTAAAATAGTAAAAAATTGACGTTTGTTTGGGTGACATACAAATTATTAAAAATACATTTCTTAACATTTAACTTGTGTTCTCCATTTTTTTGGTAGTTTGTTGTTTAATTAAATGGTATATGATGTATCTCAGCTTATTTAATATCTACATGATGCCAATTTCATAGTTTATTTATCTTTTTTATGCAATTAGAGATTTTCCAGTTTTAATGAAAAAGTACATGTTCTATAATGGTGATTAAAATCAAAACAAGGCCGGTGACCCTATGTTTTTGTTTCATTTTTCATATAGTATTTGTATGTAGTACTTGAATATAAATTTTGAACAAAATCTACTAGATGGAAAAAAAATCAGCAAAACTGCAGCAACACCCCTATATTTCTCAACCATATATGTAGACACAACAAATGAAACATCCACGAATGCCATTTTAAGGCTTTATTAAGTAAATGATTGAACACCGTTTTTCTATTTTTCTTGTATTTTTAGCTCACCTGAGCACAACGTGCTCATGGTGAGCTTGTGTGATAACATTTTGTCTGTCGTGCTTCGTGCGTCGTCCGTCGTCAAAATTTACCTTGTTAACACTCTAGAGACCACAGTTATTGTCTTATCGTCATGAAACTTAGTCAGAACATTTGTCCCAATGATATCTCAGCTGAGTTCGAACATGGTTCCGTTCCGTTGAAAAACATAGCCGCCAGGGGGAGGGGCAGTTTTCCTTATATGGCTATAGTAAAACCTTGTTTACAGTCTGGAAGTCTTATTTATAGTCCAATCTTCATGAAACGTGGTCAGAACATTTGTACTAATGATATCTCGGATGAGGTCGAAAATAGTTCCAGTTCGTTGAAAAACATGGCCGCCAGAGGGCGTGGCAGTTTTCCTCTTATGACTATAATGAAACCTTGTTAACACTCTATAAGTCAAATTAATATTTAGATGTCAGAACATTTATTCGAATTATATCTTGGACAATTTCGAAAATGGTTCCAGTCTGTTAAAAAAACATGGCCACCGGGGTCGGGGCATTTTTCCTTATAAGGCTATAGTAAAACCGTGTTAACACTCTAGAAGTCACATTTATTGTTCAATCTTCATGAAACTTCCGTACATGATATATATTTGCCATTTCTTTTAATGTAACCTCTCAAGGTGATCTTGATTAAACAGTTGTGGACACAAGCACACGACACATCGGCTCTACCTGTTGATCATGTACGGTAGAAAATACGCGATGAATTTACAAGCCAGACAAAATTCGAGAAGCTGCTCTGTCTGTATAAGTTGAAGAATGTTTCGAATCGTTCTGTTGGATACAATAACTTCTAATATGAAGTATATTGTACATACATTCTTTAAAAAAATCGTTGGATAAAATGAAAACTTTAAGAGTGTAAATTAATACTGTAAAAACACTACGTCTATACAAATTGTTTCGCACTGTCAGGTACATTGTGTAATACTTAATTCTCTTTTTTCATGTTTTAATTCACCGATTAAGAAAACCTCGAACGACTATGATAAAAGAAACCAGTTTACTTATGTTTGCCGATAGCATAAGGAAATTATTAAATACAATGTATTCATGTTGAGGCCCGCTTGTTTAGCAATTGTAACTGGATCACATTTTAATATAATATTAGATATTTAAATGTAAATTGTAAACGTTTATTTTCGGTCATTGCTTTAAAGCGTGCGGATGAATTTATTTAAACTAGACAATATTGCTAACCATGCAAATGAAATGCTCTACTTCGCGCAGATGATTACAATCACTAGATCTATTAATAAATTGTCGGCCGCAATATTTCTGTCTTCAGGTTAGCACATTAGGCAGTGGCGAAGACGCTGATGAGATCTGTAAATAAACTCTGACTTGCACAAGAAGGGTCGTGATTCATTAACAAGGCTTAGACCAGCATCTTACCCAACTCATTAAGGATTTGATATGAATTACTAGTTTGCGCTCAGTATGCGATAGTAATGAGACGACCAGGAGTCTATCCCGTCACACCATTCTCACTTTTCATTGTTGCTTAATCGCTATATAGATCAAACTGAACTATAGTAGAGTCGATTTTGGGACCTTTGGCTATGATGCAGGCGAGTATCCAGAATAAAAACACCACCTCTCTGACAACCTGGAACCAAACTCAAATACGCCAGGAGTGAGAATTAAAAGGACTTGTTCACAGTTTTGGCAAAATGACAATTTTCAAAAATTGTCATAGATTCATTCAATAATGCATGCATCGTTTTCATTCAAGCAAAATAACACTCCTACCTAGTAAAAATGTGAATAGGGCAAACGATGAAGCGGTTGAAGCTGTCATCGATTATGTAGTAAAACTGTGTGTTACACACATAACGCTTAAAGCCCCATATAACGCTCAAAATCTACGAAAATTGTGTAATATATTTCATAAAATAAAGTTTACATTATAACGTTTTAAGGCCCGTAAATGAGACCTCCAATCATTCTAAACATGTGTCAGTAAGCGGCGTTAAACTGCGGTTGAACACCCAACGAAAACTTATAGCAAAGCCAAGCTTGTGACAACACGCTTTCCAGCTCCCAACAATGTCCTAGCAGATTAAATGAGGTTTCGATATAACAATATTACATATTTTTTAATGTCTGCAAACACGTGATATTGGAGATTCATAATGGCACTGTGTGTGTCGCTCATTAATCCTGTACTACGACAAGTTAAATAATGTAAGTAATACATGTACGTCTTGGAATCAACCGAAGCAAGGTCCATCAAGAAACCTTCGCTTAATGGATAACGGCAATTTGAATCCTCTACCGTTACGGTTCTGTAGAACTCAGCGACAAGATGCACAGGGACACAATTCATTTCGTGTCTGTTAAAAACCGTACACAGCGCAATCATTTTGCCAAATGTATGGGAGCTCTTTTCGCCGTTCCAGCAGCTTTGAATTTGAATCAAATGAGGAATTCTTGAAAGGGCTGAAAGACATAACTTTGCTAGAAAAAAGAGCATCGACTTGCTTAAGTATCATGTCGACCTTTTTAAAACGCCGTAACGAGAAATATATCGACGCCAACTTAAGTCGAGTCGAGGTCACGTCGGACGGAAATGACTTATCATACAAGGTGAAAATCTCCTGCGGTAAATGTTGATTCTGACCGACACACAGTGACGCTTTCATTGAAGCCTGAATGGCATACTGTAATGGTTACATAATAGAAGCTGCTGATCGAAATAGTCCCGTGCTAGTTTTATTAATTATCTCCAGTTGTTTAACTCACATGGCATGGTCCTTAATTAGTTTTGATGTTTCCACTGATTCAAAGTAAATAATGAGACATACGAAATAGAGCAGAGTTTGCAACGACCTTCCGGCAACAGTGCGATCAAGTTTTTCCCAAAGAAGCCAAGTAGTACTGTCTGTGGAAATCGATGATAACCGGTTACCAAGGTCGTCCGTTTTGACATTATGCAAACAAGACACGTCGTTACGGATCATATCCGTGAATAATTCTATCAATACCGGAAACGCATTCCATCGAAGTTTACCGACAAGTAAATTCACATTAGCTGTCGTGTAGTGTGGCAAATATCGCACATTCAACCATCGCCTTAATGTTGTCAAACAAATTTTCAAACATTGGATAAGGTTTTCATCTTCCCAGATGCATGGCGGAGACCTTTCAACTTAATAAAGCAACGCAGTTTTCAAGTGAAACGTGCTTAAGCGGTCGCCAACAAGCGGTTGGTAAAACTCTTTTCTGATCATTTTCATGACTACGTACACTTTCATTTGCGTCATTGTGAGGTCGAATATCAAACGCCTCTCCATTAAATTGGTAGATAACCTTTAATAAAGCTCATGAGAGTTGTCGCAGGTTAGCACCGTTAATGTTCCTAGGTGTTGGCGCGGGTCCCAATGTGTTGTGTTCTCAACATGCGCAGTCTGAACAAGGAATACCCCACTATCCTTTAGCTGTGTCAACAATGCTGGTCTAGGCCAATGCCCGGGCTTTGGCCTTCGGATGATATACTGACAAGTTTCAGGAAGTTCTGCACAGTAAAATGCGCGGACCGAATCTACATTTTCGCGGATGCTTTGCGAAGGACCGTGTTTGACAGGGTCAATACCATATTTATCGCATTCAAATTTGACAGGTATAGTGTTTTTCAGAACATTACGCAATTGAGCATCCATATGATAACCTGGAACACCACGCTCCGTCATCAAAACGGGTAAATTAGTTCCGACGCCTTGCAGAAAGCAATACTGGGGCGGGGTCGACATGTCCGTAACCACAAAGATCTGCGGTCGCTCTAACTGCCATTCCTCTAAATTTTGAATCACCGACATCGCTTTTTGGCACTGTAGAACATCAATGTCTGAGTGCATGCCTTCTGTCGTAGTACCTTCGCTTCGGCTTCCGAAATTGTATATCTCAACAGCATGGCCAACCGCCTTATGATTGATGGTTAACATTATAAGCCACGTTGTCCTTCTCAATTGAATATACTCCTTATTTACGCCAATGTCACTCATGGCCTTGGCAAGGGCCGCGGATGTCACAATGCGATTTGTCTCCATATTCTGAAGAAGAAATAAATGTAATTTTAGAACATATATAGCTATTATATTTTAACTTCGTCGTTCATTAGTAAAAGGTTATGATCATACTGGTATTCGGTACCACTCATATCTACGTATAGGTTTTTATTAAAGCTGATAACACTGACAATCTTTGTCTTGTTGGGAACCTTCTGACATCGTCCTTGCGTACCAGTACTGTGTGTACTGTGTAAGATACTGGAACACTCCCAAAATTGTAATCAAAAGCATGACCTCGCAGTTCCAAAGCAAAATCGTACCATGGCCACATTGTTTATAATTTTTCCTAATACACAGTTATTTTAATCAATAAACGTCCATTTGTTTAGGGAAAATCCAGTCAAGGCGGAAAATGTCGTCCCTGATTAGCCTGTGCAGACTTCACCGACTAATCTGGGACAACATTTTACTCACATGCATTAAGTCCGGTTTTCAAGACCGAAGCTCATATGAAATATTACACTCTTAAAGTCTCAGCGAATGCCCGCGCTTTTGGGGGTTCTCTTATAGTATAAAGTCACCCTTGTCATAGAGAGGTTTGAGGTAGTAGCCTGTGTTTGGGCGCAGTGTGTCTGATATTTGATGCTGCCGTGTGGCGTATACAGCTTCACATACAGATCAGAGTCAATTATTGCAAGTTAAAATTAAAATTGTGTTGTTCTGTAATTTGTTAAACATTTTTCGTAACGAACGACTTAAAACAGCCGTATAACTTCTATGGATTGTTAAACAAAATCACTAACATTACTTTTACTGGATGAGCTATTGACGATTTTATACCTGGAAAATGCACTTTCCCGGTCAGGCTATTATCAGACAAATCAAGCTCACCCATATTTTCACTCGCAACTGCAGGCGAGTGTAATATTTTTACGTCCCCGGATGTCCAAGTACAGCCTTCAAGGTAGCTATGTGGTTCATGAGCGTAACAGACCCTTTCATTTAGTTTTTTGTATGTTAGAAATCCTAGAAATAAAACAAACTAATAAGATTATATTTCAAGTTTGATAGCAATAGCTTGGGTGGGATGGGTGGACAGTCTTTTAATAAAAGAGAGAAAAAACATGTTTTTTTTTTACCATGTTTAAAAAAATCTTTTTTTTT
>VMBQ01002044.1:0-61368 GCA_007657795.1 Dreissena rostriformis | reverse complement strand
ATCTCAGAACAGTACCCTAAAGAGGTCGTCAAGAAACGCAGGCAGCTGGTTCCAATCATGCTGCAGGCTCGGAAGGACGGGAAGGAGGCGTTTCTGAGGGTGGACAAACTTTACATTAACAAACAACTCTACCGTGGACCGTGCTAGGACAAAAGTGAGATTGTCATAAAATGCCTTTCATGGAATGTAGAAGGACTTACATCCGACAAAAAGCAGTATATCAATTTGGTAATTTTCTCTGTGAGTACGATATTATATGCATAAGTAAATCATGGACAAACAGTAACTCTAAAACTGCAGGATACTCTAACCCTATATATTCTTTCCGAAAATATCAAAATCGCCGCGCTAAACGATCAAGTGGTGGCCTTATTGTTTACATTAAAAATAGTATACGGAAAGGGTGAAACTCCAGTCCGAAACACAATCGATCGTATTATCTGTGTAAAACCACAGGGATCGTTAGGTAAAAAATAATCTACATGGTGGTGTGCAGGCATTTTTACAGTTGTATCTCTTGTATATATATGTAGTATAATAGAATATTTTTACTTAACGGCCCCTATGGGTAAAACTCGAAAAGGTGTTTTTTTAATATGGATGATAATGTATTTGTTTGTTTTACATATATTGCCCCAGAATCATCTCCTGTACATAACATGTATAATGAAGATATGTTCATCCAACTAGATCAAGATATTCTTTTGTTAAATGATCGTGGGAAAATATTTGTATCTGGTGACCTAAATTTTAGAACCGGTAGTAAACCGGATTATATCCAATTTGATCGAAATAAAGGTGTCGATGAAGTAATAACCGTTGATACTCTCGCCCCTCGGATTTCTCGTGATTCCACTTCAAACCGTTTCGGTTACTTGATATGTGTAAAGCGACAAATCAACTGATAGTTAACGGTCGATGGTCAGGCGATGGGGGACATTTCACATGCATGACCCATAACGGTACAAGTGTGGTAGATTATTTACTTACACATCGTAATAATTTTGAATTACTTGCTAATTTTGCCGTTGGTGAGTTTTTACCATTTTCAAATCATGCGCACTGTGTGTCGGAACGTAAATGGAAATGTTGAATCGAATTATTATAAATTTGATAACAGATATAAAGATGTATAAGCGATATAGCAAATAATTTAGATTCTCTAATATAAGATTTAAACATTGTAGTCATTGGAAATGGAGATGTTAATTGTCTAACATCGCTATTTACAAATTTTCTATGTAAATACGGTAATAAATATTTCGAAAAAACATGTGACAAACGAAAAACATGCTTTCAAAAGGCGAATAACTCAACAAAGTGGTTTGACGACGAATGCAAAAGCAAATATAACTTATATAAACAAGCCGTTAAGAAATTTAGCAATACACTAGCGGACGCTGGCAGAGCGGAACTATATGATAATAAAAAAGATTATAAATATCAATGTCGAAAGTAAAACAAATCGTATACTAATGCCCGCTGTCGTAAGATGAATGATTGAAAGCGAAAGTCACCGAAAGAATTTTGTAAAATATTTAAATCGCGACAACAATCTGCTGCCGGAGACGATATTTCTATTGAAGAATTTAAAAACTATTTTAGTACTCTCATGTCTGGTGGCGACACACAAATAAACGATGATTATTGTAACTTAATTAGCCAGTTTGATAATGGCCATGACTTTAGTTCGACATTTGAATGCCTAGATATCCCAATTTGGGATACAGACATTTTATAAGCTATTAAAAAGCTCGGTGTTAACAAATCACCTTCAATCGACAATGTTCTTTACGAATATTTTAAGGTATGTGTACCACAAATAGTCCGTACGCTAAACACATTTTTCAATCACATATTGAACTCAATGTCATTCCCCCGTGTTTGGGCCTCGGGCATGATTATTCCCATTCATAAAAAGGTGAACAAACCGGCCCAAATAATTATAGGGGGATTACACTAACAAGATGTTTCGCTGAATTGTAGACTAGTATTGAACGAGCGATTAAAGTTATGGGCAGATGAAAACTCGGTTTTAACGGATGCTCAATTTGGATTTAAAACAATTATGGTTGTGTAGACCCAGTGTTTATTTTACACTCGTTGATCCAGATACAAATAAGTAATAAGAAAACAATATTTTGCTGTTTTGTGGATTATCGAAAGCATATGACTGCATGGCTAGGAAAACACTCTGGTACACACTGATACATTAAGGAATTGACGGAAAATTACTATCCGTGTAACGGTCTATGTATGGTGAAGTTAAACTTTGCGTAAACAATTTAGGAACATTTTTAAATTTTTAATAGCAACATCGGATTATTCCAGGGGGAGATTACCTCTCCAATCCGCTTTTCTCTCTTTTTAAATGATATTGAGCTGCATTTACAAGAAAATATAAATGCTTGTATAAATATTGACCAAATAGCTATTTTTATTATTAATCGCTGAGGTCGTAGTGCTCGTATCGGAATCTAAAGACGGTCTACAAAACTCTCTTAATAGTCTTCATTCATATGGTCAAAACTGGAATATAACAGTAAATATCGAAAACACCAAAGTAATGATCTTTCGAAAAGGGGGAGGGTAGGTGTAACCGACAAATGTTTGTATAATAACCAAGAGGTAGAAATCGTTAACTTTTTCAACTACCTAGGGGTTGAATTTACCAGTGTTCATTCGCTCTAGCTATGAAAACACTGGAGGGAAAAGGATTGCGATCCTTATATGCACTAATGACTTTAATTAAGAATAACAAAGTCCCAATAAATAGCATGGTTACCCTATTTGACGCTTATGTACTATCAGTATTAAATTACTGTTTGAAAGTTTGGGGTTACGATCAAGGTGATGCTTTAGAAAGAGTGCACAAACAGTTTTGTAAATGGGTTCTTAATGTTAAACCATCTACAAATACTCTTGCACTGTTTAGCGAATTGAGTAGATTTCCACAGTATATCGAAAGAAACATTATAATGATAAAATACGTTTTAAAGATTCACTCGGTTAAACGAGAAAATTGTATTTAAAATACCATTTTAAATTAACAATTAAATAACATAAATGTTAACAATTCTCGTACGAACTGGGCCTCTCAGGTGCGCCTTATACTTCAATCCTCTGGTTTACCTGGAATATGGATATATCCGAACTCAGAATAGAAACATTAATCCCAAAGCTAAGAACCCGACTTCGCGATATCTATATTAGCAATTGGCGAACAGGACTAGAAAACTCAACGTCTGTTGATGTTTATAGAGGAATCAAACTTAATTTTGAAACAATCAGCATATATAAGCCAGTTGGATAATCCAAATAACAGAAATATGTTGGCCAAATAAGTTACACACTTGGCCTAGATTTCATCTGGACAAATGTTGTGAGCAAATTGAGCGAATAATCAGCAAGTGCGGATTCTATAGTGTTCAAAGGGCAAGTGTTGACAACGGACAATGCACGACAAAATACCAGCCAAAAAAATCACAAAAGCTCACAAGGCTTAGGCGAGCTAAAAATTTAACTTCTAGAAAGGTAACAGGGTTTCAAAATACAGTCATATGAAACAAACTGCTCCGCCCTCCCCCCTAGCAGCCATATTTTTTAAGAGACCGCAAACATATCAACTCGACCGAGATATCAAGAGAATAAATGTTCTGACCAATTTTCATCGAGATTTGACTAAAAAAAACAGTCAATAATAACAAGGTAGAAAGACATACAAACATAGATGGAGTAAAAAATAGAATACAATTTAGTTATTGGTGTGCAAACTATAGATTTCATGGATATACGAGAGGCGCCTAGATTATATTTGAACAAAATCTGTATACACGTTTAGACAGTACCGCATGGCAAACCCTTGCATATTGCTTTTACTCTATAATGTATAATCATAATCTTGATGTTTCAACATTGATATTCGTCATTTAAAGCATGGTGCGTCGAACAAATAGTGATAAAGTGGAAGGGGTAGTTGTTGGACGTTTGAAGACTAAACAAACATATTGGAGTATTCAAAATAAATTGAAAGCAATGGGACATTCGATTTCCTTGTGCTCCATCAAGAACATTTGTGATAATATTGGACATCAACGCCAAAATATCAATGCTGGCCTTCCTGTTCCAAAGTTTAGATATCGTCGAAATGTGGCCACACCGAACGTCATCTGAAAAATCAATCGTATGCTCGCCAAAGTTAGTTCATCCACCGACCCAACGTGAGATGTCGTCTAGGTAAGGCATCTTTAAAGGAACTGTATATAAAATTATCACACACATATTGGAAGCTAAACTTAGAAAAAAAAAATACAAAGTTCATCAGCTAAACATGGCGCAAATTAAGATGATGAGGGCTAGATAATGGCAGTTATACATGAAGTTAAGAGGTGGAAGATGGAAGGACTTTGTTACTTCTGATAAGGCAATGTTCTATTTAGGTTGGTCATACGGGCGACGCAACACTTGCTACATGAGAAAAGACAAAACAGTTAGTGACAAACTTAAGTTCTTAAGCGAGACCCTTTCGCTAAGGGTTTCATGGCATGGGCTGGTCTCTCTTATAGGAGAAAACCCGATATTCGCTTTAGCAACAAAGGAACTAAAGTAAATAGCAATTTTTATATCAATGAGGTATTGAAGCCGGTTCTTCAAAATGACGTTCCGAAGCTGTTTCCAGAAGGTCGGAAGTCAATGGTGTTCCATCCGGACAGTGCCTCAAGTCACACATCTAAACAGACCCTCCAGTTTCTTAAGAAGGAGAAAGTGAACTTTATTGACCGTGACGAATGGATGCCGAAGTCTCCGGATGCTGCTCCACTGGACTTTGGTATATGGGGAATCTTTAAACGCCGTATACAGAAGCGCAACGTAAACTCTGTTATAGGTCTTAAAAAAGCTCTTAAGGACGAGTGGAGAAAACTGGACCAAAATATTATTAACAAGACTCTTGAATCGTAGCCAAAAAGGTGTAGGCTTATTTACGCATGTCATGGATCTCATATTGAACACTTACTTCAATAAAGGTACTGTTGCAATTCGTATTTTGCGTCATTAATTTTGTTATATAATCTGGGCGCCTCTCGTATTTAGTGTGTATGGGCTTTATGCAAACAAGCAAGTATGGTACTTTGTTGAGATATAAAAAAGAAAATTAGTTATTACTCAAATACGTATTTCCTTTGCATTTATCGCACCGGTGGGGATTTGATATGTTTGAATTTCTTTGACGTGTCATCGAAATCCAGTTCATACCAACGCCCGAGTTGACTGACACTTCGTCACGTACAACCAAACGTATTGAACTCTATCAACGACAATCATCCAATGTGGCGAAGCATATCCAATCAAATCCATTCGGCTATTCTATGTTGTAACAGTGAATACATAATAGTCGAATGTGTAAATCAATGTGTGGTGTATTTTGACTAAAAATGAAAAAAATGGCCTATACTTTTACAGCAAACGTTGGGGCGGTTACTGATGTGAGCCTTTTAGATACATCACTTTCAAATCACCAGAGNAAAAAAAAAATTGTTTATGGATCGGTGTAAGTCTTTTGATATACGTTATAATCCTAAAAAATGTAGGATAATTGTTTTCATGCATTGCAATTCTCCTGATGCAATCTATACACCCATGATTTTCATGTTGAAATGTTGAACATTATCTGAGATACAGCCCTGAAAAAGTTACATAGAACAATAACAAAGGGCAATAACTCTTATTTAAGAAAGTGTAAAGTTATGGTTCGTGTGCAAGAATATTTCTTCTCATTGATATCTATACACCTATAAAATTTCTCATTGATATCTATACACCCATCAAGTTTCATGTTGAAATCATGAATTGTATCTGAACCCTGAAAAGTTATATCATACATAACAACAAAGGGGAATTACTCTTATTTAAGAAAGTTTAGGGGTATGGTTCTTAAGCATGGAACTTCTCCTCATTGATATAAATACACCAATGGAGTTTCATGTTGAAATATTGTCTGGTATCTGATATATATATATATATATATTTATATATATCTGAAAAGTTACATCATACAATAAACAAAGAGCAATAACTCTTATTTAAGAAAGTGTAGGATTTTGGTTCTTGCGCATGGGACTTTTCCTCATTGATATCTATGCACCCATTTAGTTTCACTGATGGACGGACAATGCCAATTCTATATCCCTCTACCTGTAGCAGGGTATAACAACATAACAACATAATCAAAGAGACACTGAACATCTCAAAAAAAAAATGCTCGGATCTATCATTTAGCAAATCAAAATTATCAAAAGCAATATGTTTGATCAAGCAAAAAAATTGGCGTCACTTAAAGATCAGTTCAGTGCAAAGGATAAGGAGATTGACACTCTTAAACAATTTGCCCATTCCACAAAACAGTCTTACGAGGCCGGTATCAATGAACTCGAACAGTACTGTCGCCGGAACAGTGTCTGTATATCGAGCCTCTGAAAACCAAACGTCCATTGCAGTTGCTTAACAAACGCTAAAATGATGAGTCAACATTTAAACGTGCAGCTTAAATGCAAAGACATCGATGTCGCTCACGGGCTCGGGAGGTATATGCTCACAGACTACATTCGATCTATTTTTTTATCACATCAGATTGTATACAACATTCTAAATCCACTAAAATTGAACCTAGTCTTCAATCAGATCAGTCAATCATTACTTTAAATTTAAGTTTTAGCAATTTTTCTCTTAAACCAGGTCTTAAGAAAAAAAAATCTCTTTTGTCTGACATTGTGTATGTACAGGAAATAAACAGTAAAATGGTGATATTAAACTTCAATAAGCAATACCAATTTACAATTATGAAAATATAAATGAAATTCCTGACTCTGAATTACAGATAACTATAAGTGATCAATCTTTCATAGAAACTCTGCTTATGGAACTAAAAGGCAAATCAATTTAATATGGGTCTTATATAAAAAAGAAAAAAAACTTATAGAAAACAAATGACTAAAACGAATTAAAGAGTTGGAAAAATGCCGTCTACATGTAAATTCTTTTGCAGCCTAGAAAAAAATAATGCAATAGCAAAAACAATATTTACACTTAAAAAAGGAAGATAATAGTGAAATAACTGACCAAACATGTATCCTCAATGCTATATCATCATTGTATCAGTCTCTTTATATGCAAAACAAATAAAAAAATAATATAGAAGTGAAGATTTTAATAACTATGTAAAAGGAACAGATTGTCCAAAATTAAACTAGAATGAGTCAAATTCATTCGATGGTTTCATAACTATAGAGGAAGCTTCAATATTTTTAAAAAATATGTCAAATAATAGAAGCCTAGGCAGTTCTGGCTTTCATGCAGACTTAAATAAAATGTTCTGGAACAAAATTGGTGCTTTTGTTGTCAGCTCCGTAAATGAAGCTTTTTATTGTAGAAATTTATCTATAACACAACTCAAGGTATCATAACCTGTATTCCAAAGGGTGATAAATCAAGGCTTTTATACAAAATTGGCGCCCAATTCCTCTTTTAAATACTGTTTATAAAATTGCCTCGGGAGTAATAGCTAACAGATAAAATAATTTATGGACAATTTAATTCATAACGACCAGACCGTTTTCATCAAAGGGAGATACATAGGGGAAAATACAAGGTTAATTGTCGATATTATGCACTATACTGAAGAGAATGAGATCCCCTGGTTACTTCTCTTATAAGACTTCGAAAAAGCATTTGATTCATTGGCGAGGTCATTTGTACAGAATACTCTTTTCTTCTTTAATTTCGGTCCGTACATAAAGCGTTGGTTTCATGTTTTACATAAAGATTCTAAATCAGCTGTTTCTCAGTGTGGCAACTCATCTATTTTTTTCCCAATTGAGAGAGGCTTAACACAAGGAGTTCCCCTCTCGTGTTACAGTTGTATCCTCTTCGCTGAAGTGTTGTCACTTGTATTGAGAGATAACAAGAAAATAAAAGGTATAAGTATTCATGGAATTGAACATAAATTGTCTCAGTTTGCGGACGATACTTCGTTTTTATAAGACGTAACTGAACAATCCTTAAATGAAACACTTACTCTTATCAAAGAATTTGCAAATATGTCAGGCCTTAATGTAAATTTTGAGAAATGTGGAAACTCCACAAACTGAGAACAGTTAATGCTTCTACCATAAAAATGGCTAGGTTAAAGGGCACACACCTCAGGCAAGTGTGGTTAACTGAGTATGAAAAGTGTCTTGAACATCTACACTTCATGATGATTACTCAGTTAAAGCAATAATTCAATAGAGGAGTTGCACATTCCCACTTGTTGCAATTATCACAACGCATTACTATTTCGATGATTCCCAAACGAAGCATTCAATGTGCATTTGTATCTGTAAAGTGGATCATACTTACTGTCTACTACTACAGTCATTGTACGTTAATTATCTTTAAACACATGTAATCATCACAGTTACTTCTTGATAACTAAATAAACAAATAGATACAACATTTTGATAAGTGTCATAATATTGGTTAAGTGTCGCTAATGAGAAGCAATTCGATGAAGACTAGTTTTTTCTTTGTAAGACTTGCAGTAGATGAATTGCTGTCAAATCTTGAACAATAAGTAATCATATCATAATCTAGTATGAACACGTGGCAACTTTGTGACCATATTGTGTATAACCGGATCCTAATTGAAGATGGCAATAACCCATTCGATTTCGATCATACCAATTAGTGCAATAATCCAGAGGTCGCTGTCTTGACAATTGTAACACTGGCTTCGTGAAATTTCTACGTAAACCTAAATATCGGTTACTGTTTAATATTTACATTCTAGTGAGAGTAATAAAGGGAAACAAATACTTTAATTTCATCTTAGCATTTTTGTTCAGTGCATGGCGTACACCCCAAATGCCTAGAAACCCCCTGGTGGAAACAATTCCCTTTTGGAATAAAAATTAAATGAGCAAGTCGTCTTTTTTATTTCGTCCTCTGCCAATTCACCCACAATAATTGATAAATGGTCGGAGATTATTGTCACAAATTTTATAGCGAAAGCCAAATTCGCACAAAAAATCCGATATATAGGATAAAATTACAATATGTATGCATGACGTAAATTCCCTTTATTTGTACTTTTGCAAAATAGCGACCGTGCTCAGAAAATTCTTAAACTAATGTATTGCTGTTGTTATGGAATTTTTCGTTTACATGAAGTATCTTCAAAACAAAAATCCAGTCTATGCAAATAGTGTCTTCCCCCATAAGCCAGTGCAGACTACACAGGCTTATATGGGACTAAACTTTACGCAAATGTATTTAGCAAAGTTTTCCCAGAACGAGGCTCATTTATCAATGTCAATAAAATGCAACAATTTACTTTTTGAACACCACCTTCAAAACTTGATTACAAAAAGTGTAATTGATATTAACGTAAATAAAAATAAATGTGTGTCAAAAGTTTTGAGAACAAACGAATATTGTTATCTAGTGAGATGAACGAATTTTACCACTGAAACTAAAGTTGAAATTTCAGTTTTCAAAACGGGGTTTCTATCATTCCATTGAAAACAGTTCTCAGGTTAGCTAAAGAGAATGTTTTGAATATTCCACTTTCACATGTTAACAAGCTTTTTTTAAATTTATTTGACCTTGTGACCTAGTTTTAAACCTAATATGATTTAGTTTCAAACTCGGCCAAGATATTATTGGGACACAAGTTCTGAGCAAGTTTCATGAAGATTGGACATTAAATGTGGCCTCTAGAGAATTAACAAGGTATATATTGACGCAACATGCGAACGACACTTACTTCACTAAGAAAGACAGACAATTTAGGACGAAAGGCGATCATAAAAGCTCACCATGAGCATGTTGTGCTCGGTAGGGCTTTAAAGGGTTTTACCATCCACGTGTTAGTCACGATGTTGTTCACAGTTCTGTTTACAGAAAAGCCGTCCATCGGTAAAATTACATAGTCTGGGATACGCCTGTCTTAGGCTTGTATACAAACAACCACTTATATCTGAGCCTCGCTCTGTGAAAAGGGGGTGTAATGCATGAGCGTAAAGTATCGTCCCAGATTAGCTTGTGCAGTCTGCACAGGCTCACTTTCCGCTTTGATTGTATTTTTCGTTTAAAGGAAGACTCTTTTTTGACGATAATCCAGTTTAGGAATTGAACAGGATAATCTGGGACAATATTTTGCCAACATGCATTAAACCTGTTTTTCCAGAGCGAGGTTCATATATAACGTGCTGCGGCATGCTCCTTTTTGCTTCATCCCACTGAACTTGAGAACAAAAAAGGGTGACACAAATTTTTAAATTTAAAACATTTTAACAATATTTCAGTAATATCACGGCGGTCAGGTTACCAACTCACACTTTTCCTAGGTTAGCTGGTTTACCAGTACTAAGTGCACATCCTGTTGCCAGTAACTAACAACTGCCCTACTTGAATCAGAGATAGGCAGAGAATGGCCGCTGGAATGATTTCATGCCCAATGTTCACACAAGTATTATGGCCAGTCCAGCGATCGAAGCCGCATTCCTCGGATTCGTAGCCCAGCCCTTTGCCAACTGAGCTAGCCGGACTAACTATCAGAAACTTTACATACTTATAACAAATATCTCAAAACACCTCTAATGAATTAATTAGATCATTTGTTAAACCAATAAGCCTCATTCTGGGAAAACGGGGCTTATCGCATATGCGTAAAGTGTCGTCCCAGATAAGCC
This sequence comes from Dreissena rostriformis, assembly GCA_007657795.1. Lineage (NCBI taxonomy): Eukaryota > Metazoa > Mollusca > Bivalvia > Myida > Dreissenidae > Dreissena > Dreissena rostriformis. Next base: position 50,641 of record VMBQ01002044.1, on the reverse strand, counting down.
ATTGCAGTTCATACAGGTTAATCAGGGAGGACACTTTCCGCCTAGACTAAATTTTAATTGAAAAGAGACTTCCCTAAAACGAAAAATGCCATATAAAAGCTGAAAGAATTGTCCCCAATTGGTCTGTGCGAACTTCTTAGGCTAATCTAGGAAAACACTTTACACCCATGCATTAAACCACGTTTTCCCATAGCGCGGTTTTAATGATATCCAAGGGTTATGATTGGATTGCATTGCAGATAAATAAGATCATTATTTTTACTTTAGGGAAGCCTATGTTCCATTCCGGATTACATAGTCCTGTTGTAGCATCCGGGTCCTGTGTCTGGTCATCAGGGTCAACAGGGGCAGCAACTCCTGGAGCCACTGCACATGGAAGTAATGTGCTTATTTATTTCATGCTGCTTTCATTACACTAAATCATTTTGTATCCCTCCTTGGTCCAAAAGTAGTGCCTTTATCTAACGAGTTCCTTTTCTCTTCTGGTTTAAAACCGATTAAGCAATCGCACCCATGCTTTTTGTGACTACATGTATTTCCTGTATTATATATGTTTGCAACATTTTGGTGCATTTTATTGGGGACTTCGTTGAGAGACGAACGTTTGAGGTGCGTTTATTGAAATACGGAGCTTTTGTCGAAATCTCACTTCCGAAATTCTGTTTTCCGAGGATGCTTGTCTTTGGGCGAATTTTACTTTCTTTGAAGTTGGAAGACGGTATCGTTTTGATTGCAATAATTGGAATAGGACAGATCGAGGACAGATCCATCTTGAAATGATACCGGTCTTGCAAAATTTGAAACATAGGAAAGGCAAGAAAAATGCTTTGAACGTTTGTAGTTTTATATGGGACCCTATGGGAATTGGAATTAGTGTAAACCAACCATTATACTGTGCGTAAGTGTATCTGAAATAGTATTCGTTCCACGCTTGAGTTTGCATTATTTGAGGACTCGGGTATGTGTCCCGTCACTCCAGCCTAATTATCTCACTAACATCTCCAGAAATTGTAATTACAACTGCAATTGCAGCTATAATATCTTTATGTCATACATTTTATTATGGAGTGGTGATGTGCTTTGGTTGAAAACGTGAGTACTCTTTGGAAATTCAACGCGTAAGATATAGTGACCACAACACCTCGAGTGGAAATTAAACCCCGAGTCTTCTAAGTGAGAAGCGCGTGTAGCGTTATTTTTTTAAAGGATAGCACACTGCTAGTAATATCTAGCACTTACATTGATTAACTTAGCATGTGCATGTTGAAAAGCCAAGACATAATGCATTGGCTGACTTATGAATTGATGCTTAAAATAAAAGTGTTAAACTGATCCGTGTATATGTAATTCGTATACTGGCCTTACAAAACCTCATGACGAGTGTACAAGTTAACCCATGCTATGATGTGGAGAATTTAGAGCACTGTTCGTGGTAACACTTTGAAATTCATTCAACACTAACCGATCTAAAACAGACGCAATTGTTAACGGAAGTGTTCAATTTCCCACTTTTCACCAAATCAATGTCACTAACAGAGGATCCACAATTGCCCACTAAAGCGTTTATAAAACTTGACACCACTAACTAAACTTCCGTGTTTAAGGTTTCACATTTCTAAATACGTCGGTATACCATACACAAATCGCAAGTTTAGGAATGTAAACTAGATGTCTATAACAATGTAAGAATGGCTATTCATCAACGATAATTAGTGTTTCGAATATGCATTAATATATGTCTGTTAACAGACGGTAATTGAAGTTTAATACTTTAATTATGTTACACATATTTTGATTAGTGTTTTTACTCACGAAAACTTCATAGTGTCTAAAACAAACACTTCTTTGAATTAATCAATATGTTTTTGTTTTATAGATATTCGCGACCAACATATTTACCTCAAACAATTCAAAAACCATTATAATACATATATCAAATGAAACTATACAACTTGCGAAGTATACACGCTTATTTTGCTTTAAAAATCTTCTTTATTTTTGTTTTTGGTATAGGAATAATCGGGTGCTTGTGTCTGTGCGTGCATGTGTGTGCTATTAATTCGTCATTTGTACAGCCGAAGTAAACTTGTTTTCGCCGGAAAATAGAACAGTGGCGTTTAAGCTCGTTAAATATAAAATATATCCAACTAGATCATATAGAAAAAAGTTTAATTAAAAAAAATATATATCAGGAATAGGATTTGGAATTGGATCCAATTCGTTATTAAAGCATTATTACTGTTATTGTATAATAGTCCTGCAATTCAGCGGAAGTGGGAACTTCGTGTCGTCACTGTATCTTATGAAACTGTTTGTGACTTTGTGAACAGTTTCATACGGCCACCGGACAGACTAATTTACCGATATTAGCAATTTAATATATGCGGCCATCTTTGACGGAAGAGTATAACATTCTGACTATTTTCGCAATTCACAATTGCCTAGGTTCTTGGAGCGATTCCATTTGTTTAACTTTACAACTCCGCTTTATTGGGGGTTTGATACGCACTCAGTGTTGCTCGGCTCATTTTGTTTCTTTAATGATTTTGTTTTTCGAACTATTAATGTTTTTTTAGTCACAATTACTTGTAGTCACAAAAACAAAATAACGATTGCATCAAAATGGCTACCATTTTACCGCTGGCATACACCACTTTAAGAATGTCAGGTTTTCCTGAGTAAATGAAAGACTCTCAGCTGCGGCATGTGACAATATTACTGCCTATGTTATAGCACAAGTTTCAAATGTGTCTGTAAACATTTATTCATTATCATGGTAATATGTAATAACTAAATCAGGATTGGGTTTAATCCAATTTTGTTTTGTTTCACATTGTGATATAGCTCATGTCTTGTTGTTGGGCAATTGGTAACTTGCCCTGAATAATGGACAGTGTACATGTAGTGATGATACCAATTATCTTCTTATGAATAAGCCGGGGATTCACTTTGGATTCTTTTCCCTAAAGCAGAAGTAGCAAGGCCTCCCATCAGCTATTCTATAACAGAAATTCAACAGGGAAGTTAATATCATGATTTTATTGCATTTTAATATCGTTATACGACAGTTGTTAACAAGTGTCAACAGTTTAACTCGATCACATGCTCAAGACAAGCAGTTGTCAATGCGTGCACGATTTCAGCTATTTGTGTCGTGTTCTGAGAAAACTGGGCAAAATGCTTGTGCGTAAATTGTCATCCCAGATTAGCCTATGCCGTCCGCACAGGCCAAAAGTGGGAAGACAATTTTCGTTTTTATGGAATTTTTTGTTTAAATGATGTCTCTTCTTAGCGGAAATCCAGTTAAGTCGGAAAGGGTCGTCCCTGATTAGCCTGTGCGGACTGCACATTAATGTATTCTCAACAATACTGAAAGCTCAATATACTCTCAAAGACACACAGTGTCACTGCATTAAATTACAATTATCATGTATTAATTATCTTATGAGTGTTTCCTTTTAAATTATCTTCAAAGCTTTATGTTAGTATTTTTGACAAAGCACACCTAAAATGTTGATGTATATTCATTCACAAGGAAGTTAATTCATGTTAAATACTAAAACCCACCATAAGCGCATCCTAATGTAGGACTGTTTCACAAACACATGATTAGAATACCTAATAATTAGTGTGTTTTGTAATTTTCTCAATAAAATTGATACCTGGAAAATACAACATAGCTCAAACAGACATTACGATGTTGTGTAATAAGTGTTACATGTTGTCAAGAAATAGTTAAAGGTACATTACTGTGTTATTCTGAATACTAGACCCCGTAAGAGTTGTCTCTACTGTTCATCATGTGTTTATATGATTATGCTTCATAGTTGGTGTACACTTTTAGCTTGGGTATGCATAAATAAACATGAAGCCACATACGACTGACTTTATAATAATAACATCGGCAAGACTTAAATAATAAGTATTACAAATTACGATTGTAGTAGATTGTTTTAGTCGCGGACATTAAGCTGAAAAAAGACCTGTAACAATCAAACAATATATTTTGAACACAGTACAACTGAAATAAATGCATCATACCATTTTATAGGAGTCATGCGCGTGTATGGGAGGGGGGCTTGAAGTAGATGCTTTACAATATCTTACATAAACATGTCAAGAAAATGATGCTGTAGGGTGGGTTTTCAGTGGGAGGTTTCCAAGCTGGATTAGCATACGAGTTAATATTCATCAATCTATGCTGATAAACAAATATATAATTCACCTGAAGTAGTTTTCACTCATCAAAAACAATTATGAACAAGTTATTGGAATTCAATATACAACAAATAGCAAAACAACAAAACTGGTATTTTGATTTCCCGCACATATTACATGTTCCTGGTGTACATACAAAAACATTAGATATAACAATTGAGTCGTTTTCCAAGTTGATTGCAATATATGCCGTTTTGGAACAGCGTTCTGCAGTGACAAGGTCTGCCAAGGTAGGCTACCTTACACCATATTTGTTTATCCTTCTTATACATGCTATCCCTGTTTCGAAATGGTGCGTATGAATGGCTTGAAATCAAGTTATTGTATGTGTTTCATCTGAGCTTGATTTTGTTAAACTTTTACACGTAGATAACTAAAACACCCTTACTGCGTAGTTAATATCACGTGTTCATACAGTGGCTAGTAACTATACCGTTTGGGTGCACATGTACATATATGCAAGAAACTAAACATAGATTTGACCGCATTTACAAACGTGAAACCGCTCTCACCAATTGTGTTTTAATTATTTTCAAATTTCATTTGCCAAGACACTTTGTGTAAGACCTTATTCAAATGTATTGTGCGCTTATTTGTAAAGTTGTGTAAGATGAATATAAAAGCGTTTTCAAATATATAAATATTGTCATACATTAAAACCGCGGTTATAAAATTGTAACCGCGTTACATTTTAATGACAGCGGCCACATCTATTTTGCTATTTAGCTCGTGACATGAACTTCAACGTTAAGCCACTCTGTTTAATTTCCACATGCTTGAACATTCAACATTTTCGTCAATAATGCCTACAAGTTTCGAAAGTTGAAAAGAACGTGACAGAGTGTAGCATTTGCGTTAGGTAATGCAAAAACAAAACATATATTAGGCATGCTATACATATATACAGACTCTCAATTATCATGCATTCCAAAATTGCTTTTTTTGCAAAACATGTTTATGTGTTTTTATGCATAGGAAGCTAGGTTTTAAAAGTGAGATCGATGGTGAACAAAAATATATAAGGGCATTATTGTAAATATATCACAAACAAAAGACATTTGTATACTGATTTGGTACCAAGGTCTTTGATATTAGGACTTAAGTATGGCGAGAATCGGGGCTGTGTTAAGTCCGTTCGCAGGAAAGTGTGTGTATTGGTTTCGGATCATAACAAATTTCGCGGACCCGTTATAGTAACGCACTTCTTTCCTTTTGTTTTGCTTAAACTGAACCAAATGTTCACAGAAGATAGACCTGGCCAATTGTCTGTGGCATCGCATAAAGTACAAGTATAATAGCAACAGGAAACATGAATTGCAAACACAGTGTTAAGACATATAGCAGTTTTCGAATATCAAAAGCATTGAAAGACTTTTCGGTAGACTAGTATCGAATTATGGTAATTTGCCGATATGTTAGCAGCATATTGTTGCAATACCACAAACACTATGTCACACTTGTTTGAATAATTTAAATGTGTGATAAAATTCCCTTTGGGGTTATTTTATGACATATGACTGTATGTTGATGTTTGTTGGATGTTTACTAATTACTAAACGAAATAATATATGACATTAAAAGGTTTCTCTTTTGTGAAGCTGTAGTGTGTATGGGGTTGATGTTTCGTTGGTATACGAGTTGTAAAATACACCCATGTGGGTTGTGTTTGCATTTCAAACGTTATAGGCTGATGACATGTTGTTATTTCCACAGCTGAGGCAAAACATGCACCATAATTAACTTTGATTCTTTTTTTTAAACAACTTGTATAAAACAATTTTAATCCATTAAAACACAGTATTATCTAAAATAATACAATATATATATATTTCGTTTTTGGAATATATGATATATATTTGTTTTAGATCTATAGGTTTCTCTCTCGTTACACGATCATGCGAAGTTACATTACTTTATTATGTGAATCAATAGTTCACTTGTGATATGGAGCATGGTATCTGCTCATTTGCAATTAAAATTGGCATTTTAATTATTAAGATCAAATGACCAGTAAAATATATTATATGATTTTATAGTAGATTAGTTATAATTAGAACAACATGCTTTATTGTTTCGATATTGATCAACGGACTCATAAATATGTTTCGCTAAATTTAACAATAATGGGATGCACTTGATTTTGGTATGTGATGGAACTGTCTGTACACTAAACAATGTAGTAATTGAAATGTATGTTTGTCTGTTCCTCTCATTTTCTATATATTTTATGATTCTTTCTATATATATATATATATAATTATTTATTTATTGGATGCATTTGTAAAATGTGTGAAAAACGAAAAAACACTCAAATTAAACGTAATTTTTAAATTAATGGCAAACTTAACACCGCAAGTACGGTATAGTCTACCGACATTCAAGTGGGGTGGGTTTTTCTATTAAACTAGTAACATGGGGTCGGTTTAATACCTGATAAAGTTTAAAGCCTACGCTAGCTACTAGTAGCATACTAATGACTTGCGTAGTTGGAAGGTGTTATTCACTGGGCTGATAATACTTTTTTGCAGGTATTTTCAGTCGCGAATCAACATCTTTGTTTAGATCAAATTTAACGATCAAGCGGTTACCTTACGTTTCCTTGTTGTCATAACATTTCTTTGGTATTAAATATTGTACATTAGTCTAGTTTTTGGGGCGATTGCCTTCTGCAATTCGCACCATTGGTAACATATTATACGTATACCGAAGAATCAGTTTCATAATAAAGTCCGGTATTCCCATTAACCTCTCTTTGCATCCAGATTTTGCATTTGCAAACAAATAGCTCCGATCGCATGGTATGAATGCGCACAAACATTATCAAGTGACCAATTTAACATTTGTCATTGTGACAAAGTACTCGTCGCTGTATACACCTTCCATGAGGACTGCGTGTAACTCGGGTGCTAATGCCAGAGTGAAAAGACGTTGCCGTGGATAGACTAGCCTGTGTCAGACACGTTGGACACGCCTGTGTCAGACAAATAAGACTAGCCTGTGTCAGACAAGTTAGACTAGCCTGTGTCAGACAAGTTGGACTAGCCTGTGTCAGACAAGTTAGACTAGCCTGTGTCAGACAAGTTAGACTAGCCTGTGTCAGACAAGTTAGACTAGCCTGTGTCAGACAAGTTAGACTAGCCTGTGTCAGACAAGTTAGACTAGCCTGTGTCAGACAAGTTAGACTAGCCTGTGTCAGACAAGTTAGACTAGCCTGTGTCAGACAAGTTAGACTAGCCTGTGTCAGACAAGTTAGACTAGCCTGTGTCAGACAAGTTAGACTAGCCTGTGTCAGACAAGTTAGACTAGCCTGTGTCAGACAAGTTAGACTAGCCTGTGTCAGACAAGTTAGACTAGCCTGTGTCAGACAAGTTAGACTAGCCTGTGTCAGACAAGTTAGACTAGCCTGTGTCAGACAAGTTAGACTAGCCTGTGTCAGACAAGTTAGACTAGCCTGTGTCAGACAAGTTAGACTAGCCTGTGTCAGACAAGTTAGACTAGCCTGTGTCAGACAAGTTAGACTAGCCTGTGTCAGACAAGTTAGACTAGCCTGTGTCAGACAAGTTAGACTAGCCTGTGTCAGACAAGTTAGACTAGCCTGTGTCAGACAAGTTAGACTAGCCTGTGTCAGACAAGTTAGACTAGCCTGTGTCAGACAAGTTAGACTAGCCTGTGTCAGACAAGTTAGACTAGCCTGTGTCAGACAAGTTAGACTAGCCTGTGTCAGACAAGTTAGACTAGCCTGTGTCAGACAAGTTAGACTAGCCTGTGTCAGACAAGTTAGACTAGCCTGTGTCAGACAAGTTAGACTAGCCTGTGTCAGACAAGTTAGACTAGCCTGTGTCAGACAAGTTAGACTAGCCTGTGTCAGACAAGTTAGCTTAGCCTGTATAAGACAATTTGGACTAGCCTGTGTCAGATAACTTGGACTAGCCTGTGTCTGACAAGTTGGACTAGCCTTTGTCAGACAAGTTAGACTAGGATGTGTCAGACCAGTTAGACTAGCCTGTGTCAGATAAGTTGGACTAGCCTGTGTCAGACAAGTTAGACTAGCCTGTGTCAGAGAAGTTGGACTAGCCTGTGTCAGACAAGTTGGACTAGCCTGTGTTAGACTAGTTAGACAAGCCTGTGTCAGACAAGTTGGAATAGCCTGTGTCAGACAAGTTGGACTAGCCTGTGTCAGACAAGTTGGAGATAGGATTTCAAAATCTTTCCTGATATTCTATTCTTGTTTTTAAAAATTATAAACCTTACCTTAACCTTTAAGCTTGTTATGGTCTACGTGTCACAATTGTTGAAAATGGAAACAAATCAATGCATGTTTTTGTCTTGATGTCAAGAACCAAAAGTTAGCTAATATAACATTTATGCGGCGTGGGGATACGCGTCGGCCGCAGCCGCGCCATTTCTAGTTATTTTTAGATTTGATCGAGAATGTAACCCGCCTCTCAGTTTCGCTGAATGGATCAAGTTCCCCACGGGTACAACTTCCCCGTACCCCCACATTTTGTTTCGTACCGCAAATTGTTCGTACCCAATTTTTTTTCATACCCAATTTTGTTTTTCGTACCCAATTTGTTTTTTGTACCCATTTTTTTTTGTTCCCACATTTTTTTTCGTACCCATTTATTTTTCGTACTCACATTTTTTTCGTACCCACATTTTTTTTGGCATTATTTTTGTACCCAAAATTGTTGTACCCAATTTTGTTTTCGTACCCAAATATTTTTTTCGGCATAATTTTTTCGTACCCAAATTGTTTTTCGTACCGAAAATTTTCGTACCCACAAACACAATTGTGGTGATGTAGATAAACTTAAATTGATGCCTTTATATCCATCCTCTCCAAAAGCATCGTCACACCATTACTGTCAGTATTATCATTTTTATGACCTCAATTTGACGGTTTTGGGGTCGAATTGTGGTCACATTCCACTAAAATAGTATACATTTTGTCAATATTGCAGCAAAAAAAACCATCCCCACCCACTCCTCTCCGCTAATATTTTTTTGCTGTTGCAGAATGTGTTGGTACCTCTGATGAATCATTAGAATTTATTTAATGCACATTTTATTAAAATAAAGCAATTTTCAGTTTTCAATGTGAAGTGCATGGTTATTAAAAATCCAGCAAAATCGCCCCACCAGTACTTTCAGTACTTTGATTAAATTCTGGTTTGAAACTGAACAATAAAATCATCTTTCTTATTTTGCATGCAAGTCCTATATAAGTTGACAATTGTAAATGTTGTCATATTTTCTATCTTTACTTAATTAAAATAACATGTATCTATAAAAATTAGCAAAACAATCATACTATGAAAACAGGCTTATCACACTTTCTTTAGACATTTTATCTTCATATGAAATTTCAAGTTGATACTTCAATTTGTATTTGAAAAATGCTCAGGATTTTTTTTTTAATTATGACTTAACAAAGGACAATAACGATATAACTTTGAAAACAAAAGTTATGGCTCGTGTGTACTACAGTCCACGCACAGATATATTTATGGATTCATCAAGTTGATACCTTATGCTCCGGACAAGAAACCCGACGGGCGGCCAGACTGCCGGTCTGAAGAACAAACTGATTTTAGAATACTCGCCAATGTACACATTTTTTGTTCGCTGTTATAACATTCAATAAAAAGTATGACTGTATGGCTGTACAACTTAACATTTATACATCTAATTTGAGATTTTATGGTCACGCTATATTTTTCGATAGTATTTTTATATATTTAAAAGCACAGTAAACAATTAGTTCATCTAGCATGTTAAAACAAGCATGGTTTCATAAATAAACGAATTAAGTTTTTAAAATGCCCGTTGTTTTGTATGACTCATTAAGCCAAAACAACAACGTCAACACCAACTTCATCATCAAAAACAAGTTCAGAATCACTGACGACGATCATACGCGGAACAGTTACTTAATCAGCAACCTCGCCGGCAACCAATGCAACACCAGCAACAGAGTCTTCGCCGTCTTAGTTCACACATTTGACAACTGGCACTACGTCAACAAGCGATAAGTCTGATGTAGAATTGGCAGAATATCAGGTGATATTAAAATACAATCGTTACGCAAATTATATAACTTTATTTTTTTTATTTTTTTAGCAATGAGTGTGTATTAGCAACTTTTCTTTATCAGATCTCTAAACTATATGATCCATATCACCATTTAGTTGTGATAACATTTGTCAATTACAAACTATTACGCTCCCATTGCTACTTTACGTCTATACTTGAGTATTTTTTACATAACACATATTCAAACTGAGTATTTATTTATTCCATCATTAAACCCACTTTAAAGAAATAGCTGAAAACAACAAACATGGGCAGTATAGCGACTTAATTGGTTTACATTTCAATGAAGTCATTTAATGGTTTAGTATGTTTTATTCAGCCATTTTTATAGTTACTTTCGTTATAAAGACTGTTACATTGCAGACATGATCGATAAATATAATGCATTATGCATATAAAACTAGGTAAGTGTTGGGCACAGATATGTTTATTTCAAAGGCACGAACACCTGAAAAATTCGTCAAGATTCGGTTTAGGTTTTCTAAGCCAACACTAACCTTGTATTCTCTACGTTTTATGATAGTATCTTTGACTACAGCAACAACAGCAGGCGTCTCTGTTGCGGTCGTACTAGCGATTGCAGCTGTTGCGATCATGATTGCCCTTATACTGAATTAAGATTAAATGAAATTCCTTATAATACTTTACGATTCATATTTATACATGCTCTAAACTGTGGTCATCATTAAACGCTAGTTAAAGTACATACATTAAACTTAGTCATTCGTGCTGAATCATTAGCAATTTAAAATATGTTTTCGACTAAATTATAGTTTATTATATGTTTGTTTGCATAGATGTATACGTATTACATATGCTCTTCGAACTGATGATGCAATTATTAAAACTTTGTGCCTGTTTTTGGAAGAGAGAAATTGTGCTTCGCAATAATATATAATGATTTAAAATTGGATAACAGGGACGAAAAACATCACATATCTTAAGAGAGGACATATTTCAAACCTAAAGCCTAAAATCAAACTCTAGGCGATCCCGTATCCGATCACATGTACAGTGGTATGCAGAACATGGGCACCAAGGACGCTGATGCATATCATGCCGTTGTAGACATCCATTGTGCCTCTCCTGAGTCAAAAGAAAACGTGTCCGATCTGCGAACCATACACATAGTGGACAGCATAAAATAAACGGAATGTCTACGGATTGATGCACCTCAGCGGACTCGGGAATGACCTATCAAAATACCAATAAAAAACAAGGATTTGAAGAATCAGAGGCTAACGACTATGATTTTTTAATAGCGAAAGGCGGATTTGCAGAGACACACTATTTCTTCCATCCCAACAAGGGATCATGACTCCTTTATTCTTGAGAAACAACAATCTTCTATTGGAAACGAAAACGGCATTTAAAAAAAGCGAAACTCACCTCTACTTTGCTCTGGAAAAATATAGACATCAACTATGCGATATTTCATACAAAAGATAACACCTTTAAGTTTCCCAGAAAAAAATGTATCATTTCCTTCAAGGTCTTGCATAACTTTGCGATCCCTGGGGGAATTGTAAGTTTTGAACTCAAGGGCATGATTTACTGAACATGTTAAGAGGAACACATTCAAATGACACTCACAAATAAAATAGATATGGTCTTTGGGGTTCGAGCGAACACGATTCTTGAGTTATTTTGAAACAAAACCTACAACATGGGCGTGGCCAATTGTGGTCCCTGGAACATGATTTTTACTTACTTTGTAGATTATTACTTACATACCAACATGACAATTCTGGGCCTTGATCATGGAGAGAATATGTTTTAAGTGATTTTTCTCATTAACGATGTATTACACGTGTGACCGCATTGGCAAGAACAATTTTGTTTACCCAGGGGCATGATACGAAGAAACTGCGTAGGGGACCACAATCTAAGGTCTCGTACCAAATATCAAAGCTCATGGCCTTGTGGTTTCAGAGAAAAAACACATAAACTAAGTTCATGTATAATACTTTATAAACCATTTTACCACCCGTCGTAGTAGGTTTTGACCTTAGGTCTTTTATTTCAAAGAACTGAGTAGAGGACCGTTATATAATATTTTACATACCAAATATAAATACTCTGTTTTTCAGAGAAGACGTTATTTTGCAATATAACTATATGCAAATCAGGTGACTCCCGTTGCGTGGCGAGTTTGATTCCAGGGGCAGGATTTGAACAAACAAATTAAGGACCACTATACGATATTAAATAGCAAATATTACAGCTCAAGGTCTTGTGGTTTCAGATACAAACATTTCAAAACTAGTGGTATATACACGTTGTGACACGTTATAATACTATTCAGTTTCAACTTGGTTACTAGCCATGGCGGTTACAGTGTTCAGTGTACTTAATCGCTATGATTTGTTACTGTGAAACTGACTTATATTTTATGATGTCCATTACATTAGTTAAATAGTTAAAATAAATTCATCCATGTATGTTTAAATGATCTTAACATCTTTCATTTATATCTCTCTTGGGATATCATATGGTAACCATTTCGGTAGAAAAGTTTAAGTTGAAAACCCGTCAACATTTTGCGTTTTGTAACAAAGCTCTCCTTGCATTTCATGGCATTACTCATGTGTGCCAAAATGTTTCACGTTGGTTAATACTTTAAATAAGTGAATCAAGTCAAGAGTAATCGGTATGAATATCGTGTACTTACATTCGTCGAGCATTTTGTGGATTCATCATTCGAAACCACGTCTTTCTTGTGTACATTTATTATTTCAGATAATTAAAGTTAAAAAGGGGCCAAAACGCGGTCAATAATTAGTTCTTTAGTTAGCAAATTGATACGTTGAAAAGACCAATAGACCGTAAGACAAACAGTCAAACAGGTTGACTTCGATATACATGTATATATAAAAACCCGTAAAAAGAAATATTTCATCCATTGTTTCTTTAAAATTTTAAAAGCGAATACAAATATTATAACTATTGCTTCATTTGAATATCGTTGAGAAATAAAACCCTATACAGTTTCATGATTACTTTATCAGTTGACCCTCAATATACATTTCTCTGTCGAACAACTTTATCTTTTGCGCTTTCAGCGTTTTGATTGGGTTCCTTCTGACGAATTAAATCATTGTGCAAGTCATCCTTTCAATACATATCACGATTATTGGACAGTAATCAAACACGGATATTAAGATCTTATCTTGATAATATAACTGAAAATAGTTCGCGTGCGCACGAAAACGCTGGTAATCAACGTCATTATTTAAACGTGTTTACGATACCAAAGGATAGTAAGTGAACCCAATAGCGTTTGATAACATTCATCGCCTGCTCCAGTACACGCTGTTTGTGGGGTCCATTCTGATCTGTTCAATGTACACCTTTTGGAAGCAATACAATACTTTCTTTACCCGTCTTTCTAATGTTAAATTACTTGGATTAATTAGTACATTATTTTGGGTAATACTTGCGTAGTTTGTCTTTAAGTGTGTATCGATATATAATAATTCAAACACAAATTATCGTCAAACAATGTACAAAACATGCGTGTTAGTTTTGCGGTATTGATTTGAAGACCCAAAAATCGTTATTGTTTAATCATTAAGACAAACGTATACATGTTATAGGGAGTGTTTGCGTGTATAAAACAACATATTTAGCAACGCTAGAAGGAGTTGAAAAAAAAAGAACGCAAGCTTTATATATCATGCATCAAAACCATTTATATTATGTAAATATAATAAGAGTATTTTTGTGTGAGGACTCGGAGATGTGGCCTATAACTCAAGACAAATTATCTTACTAACTACTCCCGAAAGTTGGGTCAATTTGGAATTATAACTGCAACTCTAGCTAGGTATTTCTTACTTTGTGTGCATTTACTGTGGGGAAAACGGGAGTACTCGGTGGACAACCCACGTCCAAGATATGGTGACCACACACACAACCTACAGCACCTAGAGATGGCCATGAACACGCGTCGCCTTGGTCGAAGCGCGCGTGAAACGTTCTTCATAATGCATATCACACTGCTAGTGATATCTTATACGTTATCTTATCTTATAGGATGTGCATGTTTCTCAACAAAGACATTTACATTCATTTACGGACGTAAGAGTTTTCGTTAAAAAATAAAAGTTGAGAAATATCCTAACGATTGTACAAGTAAACCCTGGGGACACAATAAAAGTCATTCAACAGTAACAGGTATCAAACAAGCACAATGGTTAAATGGTTCTCTTTTCCAATGTTCTTCCATTCTATGTAATGTTAATCATAAATGAAAGAAGAAGTCATGTGTGCACCAAACACTTAACAGTATACACCGATGTAGTGTCTTATCGATTGCCACTGAAGCGTTAATTTAACTTGTCCCACTGCAAGTGACACCACTAACAAAACTGTCATGCTAAGGTTTCTTGTGTTAAATGTGTGTGCATACCAAAACCAAATCTCATATTTGGATGATCATGTGAGCTAGCATGTATCGAAATAATTACAATGGCGATTCATGAACGATTATTGGTGTTTTGGATTTGTATTTATACATGCCTGTTTACAGAAGGTAATGTGAATTTAGTATTTGTATAGTGTTACACATATTTTGTTTGTGTGTGTGTTAGACATCATATTGTGTACGACTACAATGTTTTGAAGTAATTAATTTATATATAAAACACAACTCAAATTATTTAATAGCAAAATAATTGATACACAATATGAATATAAACACTATGTTTTCTATGAGAACTGACTATGCATTCAACGTGTTTTTTATTGTCAAAAGATTTTAACAAAGAAGGAAACACGATAACTTAGCGAAATCAATTAAATAATAATTCATGTTAACTATTTTTTTTCGGATATAAAAACCTGATACGGGTTGTTTTTATTTGAGTTGACACTTTATAAAAAGTAAATATGATTATATCGTATAATATATAAACGCTGTTTCTTAGACCGTAAGGGGGGAATAGGGATTAAAGTCAAGCTTGAAGAAAAGAAATGCAAGTGAAGGTAGGGTGATACATCTTTACATGTGGGCACTTTTACGAATGCCTATTTTTGTTAATTCAAGAGCATAACTCAACATTTTATGCGAATACTTGACTGATTATTGAATTTATCTACACAAATTTATATGAAAATAAGTAAGCAAAAAAGTATTAAAAAGACAATTTAAGGCAATCTAATGGCTACAATTAAACAGGCATGTGTATGTATATAGGTAGCAGGTCCACAGCCATTTTCATAACTATACAAACACTATAAACATCATTATGTTTCCGTACTAAAAGCTAATCATTTTTAGTATTTGATTTGTTTTGCAAACTGTAAATCTAATTTAAGAGATTGCAGAGATTGTTCGTTGTTGCACAAACACGTTTTTAAGTATTAAATGGGGGAACAACTGCCAAATTTCATGGGAAAAGATACAGGCCTGGGTCAGTGACTCGTCATAAAGACCCCAAAGAAATGTGTGTAGTTCCAACAGAATATATGTAGTAGTTACAGTTATACGTTCTTGTTGCATGCAAACTTCAATCTGAATTAAATATTGTAGCTTTTATGCAATACCCAACCTGACTTTTATAAGCTCAAAAGTGGACATAATCCTGCTAAAAAACCGGAAACAGTTATCGGTCTTGGTCAGTGTGAATTTTCATAAAGAACATAAACACAAAAGAAACGTTTAACATATTTTTCTACGTACACAAGGGGTAACATTCTGCTTCATGGTAGGTCAGAGTTATTATACAATGTCATTGACGTCAAGCAATGGCCCCAAACACATGTGCGAAGTTCATTTTGAGTTTCTGTAGAAGTAACACTGTTGTGGAGAAGTTGCATAATTACCACAGCATAACGTGGAAGTCGACGACACTGACAACAACGCCGACTCCGATATATGGAGTATAGTATAGCTCGGTATAATCGGTAAAAAGTCAAGCTGAAAAGATGGAAATAAACTGTTTCACCCCCGGATAAGCTTTTCAGAAACATTTTGATAGATGATTAAAACTAGCATCCGTTTATCTGTGCATGCGTTTTACAAGGGTACTCAGAAATCAATTCACCGAGGAATAGAGATAATTCTACTTAATATAATTTATGTAATTACAGTTGTAAATATCATATATTGTATTGATATTGCAAAATTAAACGTATAGTTATTTTAAATTCAAAGAATGTATAACCAAAATTGAAGTTGGTCTGTATTTATTGACGTATTTATTGGACGATTTGAATACTTAGATAAAAAGTTGAATACATAAATAGAATATCTAGGGATGGTACCGAATATCCGAATATTCGAATATTTGAAAATCGGCCGAATATTCGAATTCAAAATTCATATTCGAATAGTCTATTTTAATGCAAAGATACTTCCAAAAAAGTTATAAGTACATGTATAAAGTCGCAGTTTTGGTTTCCATTATAAGTCATTGCTTTGATAACAGCTTCCATCGATGAACGAGATGATAATTGGCAGACGGGATGGTATAAGGAAAGGGACCAATCGTCAATTTACTATCAATTCATAGTTATGCAATATGTACAAACTATTTTCTGAAAATCAGTCGAAAATGAAAGTAAATTTATGTAAAACATTTACGTATATTGATAAACATTTAACAATCTGTGTTTTGACAGGTTTTTTAACCTCAGCGGTCAATTGTATAAACAGTGGTTAATATTAACTTTAGTAACTTGATTATCGCAGCTATTTGCATGGTTATGTTACCGCAATATAAGTGTATTTGTATAAACGATGGTTACTTAGTTGTAACCTAACCATTGAAATTTGTTAACTTACCACAGTAAAATTACCAACAATGCAACCCTGAAAATGACGTCGTTTTCGCGCAATTTGTCATACGAACATTGTCCAATATGGCCGCACTCTGGCACAAAAGAAATAAGCGAAAAACGGGCTTAAACTTTTAGTGACCGAGAGGTGGACGTTTTTAAGAACTTAATGAAAGAATATCTTCATAAACTCAAAGCAAACCAAAGCGGCCACTCGTTACCTAATAAGTAATAAGTCAGAAACTTGGTAAAAGACTTTATTTAAAAACCCATTAAACCTCACAATCAACGATTATTTCGTAAAATATTTCGTAAAATAAAGTTAACCCATACAAAATCAGTATTCATTAAAGCAATAGCCAACATGTGAACGCTAGATGTGGTCTGGTAACATAGGTTTAACAAGATACATAGTTACCAGACCACATCTAGCGTTGAAATTATGGCTATTATATACGGAACACTGATTTTGTATGGGTAAACTTTATTTTACGAAATAATTAACGAAATATTCGTTGATTTTGAGTGTTAATGGGGCTTTAAAAGGATCTGTCTGGTTATGATGTTTACGCATTGAAGCACAAAACTCATTAATTCATCGTGATGATAAATAAATATTGTGGTTAGTCTACATTAGCGACACGGTAATTCACATGGACCGAAGTAGGGTGCAATGAAGCAATAACACGAAACGAACACATAATTTTTAAAATATGTTATCACAAGATTTATTATCGAATCCCGGGTAAATACAGTTTCATGCTTTTGTACATAACTTCACGAAATTTATGATCGAATCCCGGCTGTATAAAGTTTGAAGCAATTAAAGTGTGCGTTTTGCAACACTGCGTTTTGCAAGATAGAATCTATATTTGAAATATGAAATGAGTAAAATAGACATAAAATAATTCTTTGGAACGAAAGCACATGCATTGAATATCACATTAACTGAAGTTTGTATTTAAATAGCTAATATGTATTTAATGGTCATGCCATTAAGCATTAAATATTGGGGACTTAAAATGATAACTTCATTCGTTTCAAATTACCGCATTAATATACGTATCATCACTAACATTATGCTTCAATTAAGCTTTATTTAATTTAATTCTTACATAGTTGATAAGTCTAGTTATTGTTTTGTTCACTTAGCTTACTGTACCTTATATATATTGAAGAGTACAGAAAACAGAACAAGTTTAAGCGTTGAAAATGCTGATTTTTCCTCGCGATTGGTTCACCTTAAATCTTAAATGCAGTCTAACAGAGCTGTCTACGCGCCGGTAATGTTGCACTCGAGAAGTAGAACTGGGTTGTCAATAGGGGGCAATAAAGGGATTAGCGATGGTAACTATAAGCCACACAGAGCTTGAATAGCGAATTGTATTGTGAACTTATAGAACGTTTTTACGAATATCTGGACAACTTGTCTCATATCGGGACGCCGGAACAATCACCCAACTCGCGGGACAACATGTTTCAATTCCTTTATCCATATATCAAATCAATGATTATTTTATCATAATTTAGTTTATCAAATCTCAATCGATTGAATCAGCTTAAATCGTTCTTTATTTCAGAAAAAATAGCGAAAAAAAAAGGATAAATAGTATCGATGGAAAGTAATCCAGATCAATTATAAGTATTGAAATAAATTAGAATTACGGTAATGTGTTTTCCTGAAATATCTTACATCTTACGAAACTAAACATTATTTATTTTAAAAAAGAGCATAATAATCAATGATCTTGAAAAAAATATATACTCTATCCTGTTTTTTTAAAGCTGCAAATAAGATACGATTTATAGTGGCATTTGTGGCAATCAGGATTAGTTGTTTGCTCCGGACGGTCATAAGTTCGGACATTTTCATATAAGGTTTAAAAATCTAATATTCGAATATATTCGAATAATGACAAAGGAATATTCGATTATCATTTCCAGTATTCGTTCCCATCCCTAATAATATATCATAATGCCCTTATATAAACAATGTCTGCCCATGAAAACAAGTGTAAAAGAGGCCACATATCCGCCCATATTATGGCGTAAAATGTGATTTTTCAATATATCAAAATAGTCCTAATGTATCATCCTTTCAATTATGACAATAAATTACCGACACAGCCGATGACAGAAATATCGCTCACTCCTTTAAACCCCGCGGCCTGACCCTGTAAAATCACACACACTAAAAACAAACTAAATATTAGCAATCGTTTCAGATGAATACTCATATAATGTCACTACTTGACAAGTAAAACCCATAAAACATGTTAAGCTTAACGCTGATATGTCGAAGTTCTTAACCACCCGTTTGGCGTTGTGATAACTTCCATATTTCGATGTATTCAAAACAAGTTTGCAATTCATACTTTCTAACAACAATAAACATGATTCGACTGTTATCATGCGAAACGTAACACGGATGTTATGCTCTTATCTTGATCATATATTTAAATTACAAATAGCGTTCACAAAACTTAATTGGTAAACAACGTCATATTTTAAATTTGTGTACTACGATGTGGGTTTATACATATAACCAATGTTATTCTATCACCTACTTCAGCTGCCTTTATACAAGCCCTATGTCATGTTCGGGAATCATCATTTTTTAATTGTTAACGTTTGACAGCAAGAATAGAAATACTGAAACCTTCTTTCTTAGTTTGCACTATAGTTTCTTATCTTATGTATAGTTTTTCAGCATTTAATATTTTGACAAGTATCAGGCAAACGAATAAGGCGGTAGCGTATACGGTACACAGCCAAGCATTTAAACGATGAAAATTTGTTTATTGGCCGATACACACAGATACAATTATTGGTAAGTTGGCAATTATTTGTAGTGATCGAAATCATAGCAACCATATTTTTAAAGGCTGATTTACGGATCGGGATTTTAATTTTGTTTTTATTAGTTTAACCCTTTTGAAGGGACTGTAAACCACGAATGACGAAAAAAGAAAAGTTATAAAATACCGTATTTTTTACAATTATTAGTTTATATTGATTAAAATATCACGACCGGTATATTACTTAAAAAAGTTCATATTTTCAGTATATTCGGTAATAAAATTTCGCGATGTGAAATCGAAAGTACATCGCGAAAATAGGTGACATAACGATATACACACTATACATAACGCAAGCAGATGGATCATTTTATATATAAAATATATACAATTCACTACGCATGCACAATTTGCATTCCTGGGTTTACCACGTGACGATGAGGATCTATCTAATTGCGTTATTTATAGTTAACTGGAAGTTACCTGGTAGACATACACAGTACAAAAAAATAAATAGAAAAATAAAGAAAAAATAAAAAACAACTTTTTTCAAGTAATGTTATATACCAGTCGTGATATTTTAATCAATATAAACTAATATTTGTAACAAAAATACGGTATTTTAGAACTTTTCTTTTTTCGTCATTCGTGGTTTACAGTCCCTTTAAGGTATTAATTGAGTAGATTGTCTATCAGTGAGTGTCATGATATGATAATTATTTAAAAAGCAGTAATCGTCCTATAGTGTACAGAGCAGGCTAATTAGTTTTGCTGTCTTCATAACAAGGTCGTATTGGCATTTAATGGGAGATCATACACATGGCCAACAGTCAAACTTTATATTTAAACAAACACAGATGAATCACATATTTCATAAAACCCCTATCCTGAAAAAAATTACTCCTTTAGCTTTTTTATCACAGAGAAGAAATTTAAATAAATATGTAATATTGCGATATATACAAAACTAATTATCCCCCGCCATAGTCGGAGGGATATTGCTTTAGCGTTGTCCGTCCGTCCGTCCTTCGTCCGTCCTTCCGTCCGTCCGTCCGTCCGGCACTTTTGTGTCCGGAGCCATATCTTGGAAGTGCTTTGGCGGATTTTATTATCCCCACGCTTTTAAAAGCGTGTGGATATTGAACTGATCTCTTTTTTTTTTATTATCGGCCACTATCTCCTCCTACACTATTAGCACTAGAACCTTGAAACTTACACACATGGTAGCTATGAGCATATGTGCGACGGTAACGGTGACGGAATTTTGATCCCATTTTTTTAACATACCTTCCTCATTTATTAACCAATTGACGTCACTTTAATACTGAACATCTCTTATGGCAACACGGTCTATCTCGACCATCCATGTCCACATTACCCACCCCAGGGCCATTGATAAAGGTTAAAGCAGCTTGGTTCCCGTCCTCTTTCAAATTTATCGAGAGGTTCACGGGAACTACTTCCACGTACCCTCATTTGTTTTGTACTCAACATTTTTCGTACCCAATTTTTTTCGCGACCAATTTTTTTTCGTACCCTATTTGTTTGTACCCTAATTTTTTTTCGTAGCCAATTTTTGTTCGTACCAAATTTTTGTTCGTACCCAATTTTTTTGTTCGTACCCATGTTTTTTTCGTATCCATTTTTTTTGTCAAAGAGGATTATGCACGCCACATGGCCGTGTACACCATCTGTTAATAACGGAGTTATGGCCCTTTGTATCTTGAAAAATGCTTTTTACTATAAGCTTACAGCTGTCCGAATCCATATCTTGCAAGTGCTTTAGCGGATTTCATTGAAACTTGGTATGAGTATATATATAGATGAGAGGATGATGTACGCCAAATGACATTGTACACCATCTGTTAATAACGGTGTTATGGCCCTTTGTATCTTGAAATAAAACTTTTTACTATAAGCTTACATCACAGGTACAAATGAGTTAACAAACAAATAAACAAAAGACACAACCCTTCACTTATACCTTTTCTTTTAGTTCTACACCCATCCATAAACAAAATTTATTTAGCGGTGGATTTCAATTCAACGAATTTGGTTGTTTAAATTAGTATTGTACGTAACTCGGTATTCATACTGTGTGCATTAGCATGTATATCTCAAGGTTTTATAGGACTTTGGATTTCTAGCACTCTAATTATATTACTAAGCTTACACAAATCGTGTCTAATTGTAAAATACAGCTGCAGTTTCATCTATTTATTATTTATTGAAATACATTTTGGAGAGTTTTTGTGCCGGACGGGGACGGGAACATCCTGTGAAAACCACAGCTCTCCGATAAAGTGAAAAAAACTATACCACTCTTAGTCATTCTATTCAGAAATTTAAACAACAGTCCTGTCTGTACTCTGAACAATATTGCGAAATATTAACCGATGTTAAGTCTAAGTTATTGCTCAATTAATTTTTCTTATTTTAACTTTGCCATTAAAATTAATTGACAAAGTTAAAACTTCCGGTTTATACACGATTATTCTTGTTCGAGATAAACATGTTTATATATAGAGAATAACAGGTTACTGCCTGATCTTTTTTGTAAAATATCAGGCAAGGCTTAGAATAATATAACGACGAGGCTTGCCGAATCGTTATTTTATTCGTGCCGAGCCTGATATATTAAAAAAAGATCAGGCAGTAATGTGTTTTTCTGTTTATCAAATGCTTAGCCTTAGTCCCCATTTTAAAAGAAATAAGGAAACTAGTTCGATATGACGCTGGATTTTTAGTGGGAATGAGTAGGGTCTTTGACGTTTGGCTTATTAATAATGACGTCATGAGCACGTGCGCTTAATATTTGTAAAATATGTTTTCCGCAGATTGTTTGCTTTTTGTATCTGAAATATATTACATCTTGGTATCAAATTGTTTGTTTTGTTTAATCTGATTTAATTTTACTAAAAATGATGACTTTATAGTTCATTCCTACTCAAATGACTAACATCCAAACATCGACTTATACCACAACTTCCTGTTGAACATGACGTCATCAGCATTTACACATTCTTTTTTAATATTTGGAAAATACTTTTTTGCTGTTTGTGCTGCTTTCCGTGGATTAAATGTGATACATCTTGGTATCAAATTGCTTGTTTTGAATAATCTGATTCATTTTTACAATACAATATTACTTTTTTTATTAAGTCTTAGTAATATTACACATCGACTGATATGAGAACTTCCTGTTGAACATGATATATAAAAATATATATCATGCAATGTTATATTAGGCAGATATCAATGCAGTGGTATGATACATGCTTTTTAACAGAAGCTAATTTATACTAAAAATTAATGTGTTTTATTGTCTTACACACATGTTTTTAGTTTTTGCAGTTTTGTGTTAAACATGCGAACACTTCATAACGTATACAGCTACAACGTTTTGAATTAATTCATTAATATGTAAAGCACTTATCCGTGATTCAAATATTAAACTCAAACTCGCTTGCAAAACTGTTGAATTAAAACAAATATAAGGTCACATATATATGAAACATCAGGATATCAGTGTTACACCTTTTTTGTCAAAATAAGTAAGCGAACTAATAAAGACAAATGTATAGATCATTCGATTGCTTTATTGCTAACACATCGTCACACAATTCGCCTGTTAATAGATCTTTGCTTAACTATCATGTTCCAAACCATTTTAATAAATTTTGTTACATATAAGGTGCTTAAACAAAGTTTGTATTCCTTAGTATAGACAATTCAGATGAATGAAGCGTATGACTAAATGAAAGTATCACATTTATTACCTTTTACATCTCATTGCAACTCGCACTGTCTTGATGAAACTTATTATTTATAATCCTACATACAATGAGTACGGTATTCATTGAAATAAAGAAAAAAGTATGTACTCGCAACAATCTTTTTATCATAGATATTTATTTAATTTCGATCCAATACGCCGTGAGTGGCCCATGAGGAAAACATATATACAGAAGGAGCAAAATTAAAGAGACATGTATTTACACAACAATCATAAGAAGCGCAGAAAGACCTTTCACTAAAAACTTTATATCCGTATATATATTATGAATAAAGTAAGCACTCAACGTAGAAGTAAATATCAGTATGATCGATATAAGGAAAATGACTTTATTACTTAAAGGTATTTGCTTAGTTTTGTTTTAATGTTAAATATATAGACGGTGACAATTGTATCGGCTTAAAAATATCGATGAGGTTAATAAATAGGGAATGGACCAATGTTTAGGTCCTATCGAAACAATTTATGAGAACGTTTCGCTAACAATTAACACGTTGTAGACGTAACAATATATGGTTTACCAATTCGTTCGCTTAATTAAATGAATGTAAAAACGGATATTTAAAATATGCAATTTAGACAAGTGTTTACCATAATTCGATATAATATACTTATTATTTGACTGTTAAACATTTGCTCAGCTTTAATCTTCTTTTATATATAGAAAGAGATAATATGATCGGCATATAGATTTTGAAGAAGTAAATAAAGAATTAATATAGCGATCTGAAAATTTCTCCCAAAACGAAATATGATACTTCTTAGAAAATATGTATAGGCTATATACATAATTATATTATTGTTTTACAATATTATTTTCAGGCGCAGAGTACTACATTACAACGAGTAAGAATACTTGGAATAACGTTCCTCAGGACTGTCAATTGGCACAGCCAGAATATGATCATCGATATGCTACAGGACAAGCCACTCTGAGGCAGAGCATCATTGTAAATGCGACGCTTCAACCTGACGCTTGGATTGAATATTTCAAGGCATTAACAGAATTTGAATATCATGATATTGTATTTATCACTGTATAATTTCATAAGAAAATAGTGTATATAATACATGTTGAAGTAAAAAAAATATCATATTGTTTATTAATACTTAATTGGGCATTAAATGATGATTAACTTTGCATTTATTAGTTAATTGGTATTAGTGTCCTCTTAGCGCTGCATTTGTATATACGCATTGTGTTTACAGGATGTGCAGAACTATCGATATCTGCTTTACGAAACGTAAAAAGTGTAGTTGATTGCCATTATGCGTGCAGTGGAAAATACTTTGGACTTGATTGTTCGTCTATTACGGTAAACACACTTTTAATTAGAGAGTGCTTCGTGAATTAGTATTAGTATTGTTTTCCATGACGACTCGGTATTGTACATATTGTAATGTTTAACTTACGTTAGCGTGACGTGCTCATATTTTCAACAGTGTAGTCAGATGTGGTCATCATCCGTCGTCGTTGTCAACGAGCACTTTTCTTTTTTGAAAAAGTATTTTTTCGGTAACATTGTTTGTTTATTCAGATAAATATTGATAGAGTTCACATACTAGTATAGGACATATATGTAAGTTATTTGTTGACTTCAGTGTAAGATCGTTTTGTAATTTCTTGTGTTGTCATATTATTAATAAGTGCACGTGAAACGGGAGCCCCGAACGAACATTTTCGCTTTATATGGACACAAATTCTACTCGACCCCGTCTTATTCATTAACGTATGGCAAATTTATGTAACCAAGTTTAAAGATGCAGTTTTTATAATGTTATATAATTATACTACCTTAGCACTTTCCCTAATGATTGGAATTGTTCTGTAATTATATTTATGTCCTGTCAACTTTAGAATATTCTTCAATCGGGCTACATATTGATCATAATTTCATGTTGCAGAAGCTTTAATGTGTTATATGATCGTTGATAAGACGGAGCCCTGGTTACAGTTATCAGACTTTGAACATGACTGCTTATGAAAATCTTGAATATAAATGTAAAGGGGTTCTTGTTGAATGCGAACGCGAAAGATCATTATTCTGCTAAATTGCACGTGTGAATTTTCAAGTATATACTTGCATCCGAAACCGTGACATGGACTGGTTGTACGCAAATCTTCACCACACGATTACAGCGTCATTGAATCAAAGACATATTTGAATAGTAAATATCGAACTTTTCGATGACTAGTGCATGGATGTGCAATGTTTTATGTTTGCTCGTTTGCAGAAAATTAACGCATAACCGTGTTCGTATGGCAAATAATTGTGTGTTGACAAATAAAGCTAAAAACATATTAAAAACAAACCCTGAAGGTCAACAAATCGGGACGACATGACAAAATGCGCATGACCCCATAGTATTTAAAAAAAAAATTATATCAGTGAAATTGGCATTTGACTTCCAGAGATCTTGGATGGAAATACAACATGTAATATTGTGAAGAGTACTATTTTGAAGACTACTCTCTTGAAAGAGAAAAAACTCCCTAAACAACCCTTGCAGCAGAAAGACCTTATACTATTCCGGCGACTATTCTTGAAGAATACTTCACACAATGTTTCAACAATTTCCGATTTTAGGTCTTTGATTTATCGATAATGTCTTTAACAAATGCCCTTGGTGTCTTATAATGTTATATAAATAATGCAATTGCTTTAACTCCTAAAACACATTGTTGTAGCGGTACGACTTGGTGCGCCTGGCATGGTAATTCTATAGGGACAATGCTATCATGCTTATAAAGTTTCATAAACATATGGGCAGCAATTCCAGATAATGTTCGAGGAAGAAAATTCGTTTTACACACGGACACACACAGTCGAAGCAAAGTTCAGATTCGGTCAGACTTAAAGAGTATTTGTTATACTCCTCAGGTAAAGCATACACACACAAGCGCTTAAGGAGACGAAGACGACAGAGAGACGTAATTAGCTCGTTTATTTCGGAAAGGTCGGGCTTAAAAAACATTCATGGATGCAATACCAGCAGAAAACCTTTAAAAACAAAGAGTATACATTTGTTTTTGCTTTGCTATTTGTTCCTTCAAGAAATATAAGAAGTACATCCCATTGATTTTAACATGTCCTTTTTAGTTGAAATGCAAGTGTTTGGATCATCTACCAGCTGACCTTACGAGAACATCTTGTAAAACACTCGATGATTTCGTTTGTGGAACAAATAGCAGACTTGCTATATACAGTGTTCGAACTGGTAAATGTTACACTCATTAAAGACTTTTAAATTCCTAATTTGCATTGTCATCAACGAAAATCCTAGTAAAACGATTTACCTAGGCATTTATGCATATTTCTTGCACACAAATTAGGAAAACAGTCTTTGTGTATGTAGGCATGACTTCAAATGTTTGATCAAGGATGTTTCACTTATCAATTCAATTTGTATCATTAGTTTTGCCAACCGATGTCATTCATTACAGACAAAACTTCACAAAACCAAAACATCATTTCCAATCTGTGCAAGGCATCTTCTTCCAATTTCAATAACGACGCTTGGATCAAGTGTGATGATAAACACTATGCACGGAACGTGTGGTGTAGTAAAGGTATTGACATGTAATCGTATAATGTGTGATGATAAAAGGAATACAAGGCAAATGTGGTGTCAAAACGGTATTGATAGATTAGCTAATTAAATATGAAAAATTTGTGTATATTTGGGAATCAAAACCATTGCTTAAAATTAATTTCGTCCATTTTCCAAATAGAACCAAAAATATCATCAGGAATATATGAAAGCTCACAAATCATTTAAATAATTCATGCTTAATTACACGCAATCTGTTTTAAGCATTATACTAAATAGAACTACATATTTTATTAGAAACAAACACAAAATATTCATTGTGGAATTTGATTAAATAAATATTCAGATAATATGTGTCGTTATTTGGTAACATGTTCAAGTCTTGTTTTTTATTTAATAATTTCAAATATCGGGTTTTTTCTTTTCTTCAAACAAAGCTGTGCATAAAAAAAACATGTTATCGGAATTTCCTTCATAATACACGAAGCACACACACAATATTAATTGCAGACGTAAGCAGTGATCCCTTTCTATCTGGATATACGTTTGCTGCTTGGAATGAAGCTAATGACTACTGCGCTGAAGAAAATGCATTACCGTCTACGGCAATAGGCTACAAGGGCAGCTATATCAATAATATGGCGTTCACAAATATTTTTCGGAAATGGACTCTCCAGCAAGGAAACGGTTCGTTTTTGTTTAGCCAATTTATTTGAAATAACATAACAATAGATTTGTCTGTGGGAAAAATATAGGGACTTGTTTGTCGCCTTTACGTTATTGGACTACAGAGAGAATGTAAGCAACGTGTTCTTGGGTATTAATTTATCCAATATTTGATCTCGCAATTTATGTAATTAATTAAACGTCGTCATTCGTTAGAAATTAACTATGTGTAAACATGTTTGTGTTATATCGAATGTAAGTACATCAAACGCAATAGATACTTACGCGTGCTATTTATAAGCAGCAAACAAGTAATAATTTTACCATAGTGTGTTACACTATTTGGAAAAATATTGTTTAATCGTACTAAATTAAGGTTCCTTGTTGTCATCACTGGCTACTTGCCTTAAGTAAAACATCTGCCGATGATTAAAATAAAGTCAGGATTTGATGAACATCAAAATTGGTGTTTCATACATAATACCTTTTCAAACAACTTAGCCACGTGTTTGAAATGTATTTACACTGTCAAATGATTGACTAGTTATTCATGGAAACTAGAAGCCAAAATACAAATAACTTGTATTATGTATGCGTGCACTAAACACACGTCAAACTAATGTTATACATACATACACATGTGTGCATTTGATATGTTTAATTACTCGTGTTTGTAGGAAGTATCAATGGTGGTCCGATGATGTTTGCTTTCATAAGTCCTAACTCGCAAGAGATCAAGTTTTCTGCTTACCCAATGGAGTCAAAGAATTTCTTATGTTTAGGACAAAAGCCAACAAGTAAGTAAAAACATATTTACCCAAGTACGATTTAAAACACAAAAACACGTTTAATGACGATAAAATGTTAGAAAGGAAACCCATATCGTTTAATTTGGTTAAAAGCATATTGATAATGTGTTGATGTCGTCAAGATGATTCTTATAACAACCGTCTACTAATGAGATCTTTAAAATATACACAAAAACTATGAGCATTGAATTTTTTCGATGTACTTTTAAAATGTTCATCAACTGTTTAACTCAATTTTGAAATATTTTTGTTAAATGTGTTCATATATTTATTGTTGGCATACATCCCATGTGCGTTATCATGGTTTTACAGTAGATTAAACGTTTGAACAATACACAAAATAGTTTATAATACTATTGTAGTACATATACCATCATAGTATAAATGCTGTTTTATATCGAATAAATCAAGGCACGCCAAGCATTCCTATAATACCACCGTCAAATACAACTACAACGTTTCAAACAACTGGGACAACACATACTACACCAGAAACGTCCCCAACAACAACGCCAAAAACAACGATCGTAACCGCAACGTCACCGAATACGACACAACTATCAACTTCTTCGTCGACAACTGATTATCATACTGACGCCTCAACACAACAGACTTCTCAAAGGGGTATACAAATACAAAATTTTGTGAAGGCTTTATTTGAGGTTTTTTCTGTTCTTATTAATCATGACATACATTTGAGCAATCCTTTGGGGAAACCGGACTTAATGCATGTGCGTGAAGTGTCGTCCCAGATGAGCCTGTGCCGGTTTATCTGGGTCGACACTCAACGCACATGCATAAAGCCTGGTTTTACCAGGGCGAAACACGTATGTTTTAAACTTGTGGCACGTTTTTTTTGTAATTCATTTTTCCAGATGTAACAAAGCAGTTGATGATATGCTTTCTATATTTTTCGTGAAAGACAAGTAATACAAACATCAAATAAAACATCATTCTACCAAAACACGTCACATGTTTTCATTAGACAAAGATGGACACTATGTGTAAGTTATTCTGCTTCAAACCATGTAATTTTGTAAAAGTTGTTCCGGAAATTCCAAGAGTTCATTCAGTAAAATGCAAGTGTTTAAATGTTTTTTACAAACAAATAATTTCTTCAATATACATCGCAGTTTAACCACTGTAGCTGTGCAATAATTGTGTTAAAGTCCACACTCCATCCTGCCCTTTGGTTAGCTTGAAATTTAGTTTGCATATTTTAGAAATTGAGCTTCAATGTGTTTAAAACTACCTATGATATGACTTGAATTAATCAATTGATGCTTAATAATGAAGCCGACGTCATTTTGCAAGTTTTGGTGTTGATATCAAGGACACGCATATTTGTATGGTTTTTTGCGGCAAAGCGGCAAATACAAGATTTACATAGTTCTAACTTTATCAAGTCATATTATATAAATTCCAAGTAGAATCGAAATACATTGTAATGTGTGTTTCAGGGAGAATAACAAATGATTTGTTGTTGAATTGCTATGTATCAAACCAATGGGGCTATTGCCCTCTTGGGCTTAATTCCTACGCGGCGAAACTCTAAACCGTTGGTTATAACAGTCGCACTTCAATATTGAATTTGTTTAGGATCAACGACAACGGCTCTAGCAGCAGGGGTCCCAGTTACAGTCGCACTAGCGGTTGTAGCTGTTGTGATTATCGTAGTCCTGAGGATCAGGTAAGTTTCTACTCGCTTCCTTGATATTTGATATAAAATATGATTGACTCTATTGACTATTTCGACACAACATCGTTTACGCGCGACATCCAACATATTTGATGCGTATTTATAAGCTTTGTATATGTTAACGAGCATTATTATAAATCTAATATCACATTATATAATATCGACATAATAAAAGAGAAATTGTGCAACTACATGTAATTAACAACATTTTGTTTGCATTATCTACTTAAGAAAAAGTGTTAAACAAAATGTATGCTTATATTTAATAGAAGGAAATTGTGTTTCGCAAACACAAAGAATCCAAAAATGGAGATCATAGACGGTAACCACCACATATCGTTACCGAGGGTTGAATCAAAACCGACCGCAAACTACCAGAGAACAGGAGCTCTTTCGCCTAACCAAACTAACGGCGGTCTGCAGAACGCAAGCACATGGACCAACGACGCTGCTTAATATAATCTAGATGCCTACACAGGTTGTCAGAAAACAAATAGCACACAAAGAAACCACGACCCAGAGGCCCATGCCTACTTTGTGTTAGAGGAAGACGGATTAGAGCAGCGGAGGAGAAACGCTGCCAAGTCCATTCCAACAGACGTACATGAATACTTTGTTCTAGAAAAACAACAACCAGATAATGGCAACATAAACGGCGTTTCGGCAAATGAAGTGCATCCATACTTTGTGCTGGTGAAAGAAGGTGATCAGCCGGTTCATGACAGAGCTTCCAAAGAAGCATATCCTATCTTTGTATTAGAAAAACAGACTTCTGGTAACTCAAAACTAATACATACAGCAAATACAGCAAATGCTCTTGTGATGGATACTGATGATGTAGATATGTATCAAGAGATATATTCGGATAACACATACGCGGGCATTGATGATTCGCGAGAGGACAACAACGACTACGATTACACAAACAAGGCATTCAAGGACTCTAGAACGGAAATCTCAGACAACGTGTACAACCATCTTAACGCAGCTGGCGACGAGTATGATCATGTGGGCAAAATACAAAACAACGTTAAGGCGATGGAAAATAACTATGACGTTACGTCTAATGCCTAGTGCCTTTAGAATATAAATACGGCTATGGCAAATAAACTGATGTGTAAATACTATTTGCGTTGATATATATATACTAAATGTCCTTATATAGTAAATGACAAATTGATAATGCGTGTATTTGTTTAATGTTTTTTTTTTAAATCGCGCTCATATTTCTAGATCCTTTTCACGTTCTTTTTTAAAATGTATTTTACGTCCTTTTGTATGTTTAGAGCACAAGTAAATACACTTCTCTTCTTACCATGTATATACTATCATTTCGTTTACACTCGATGTTAAAGGAAAATACAAAATTTATATAAACTGACATGGCGTATTTATTATTTTAGGAAGTACTTAACAAAGCAAAAACTCAACGGCTATCGGTGTCGGAATACTATGAAAAAATGATATGATGCACGCTTTGACATGGTGCTTTGTATGTTAAATCAGTTGTCAACGTTTACAGTAATAGTATTTTAGAGTATCAAGTGACCAGAGTCGAAGAGCCATTGTGATGAAAAATAGGTTCCATGACTCCACTTATTTAGAATCACACACCAAAATACTAATATGACCATGGTCTGAAAGTATTTTCTTACTCCTGCAGTAAAACATTTCGAGTTTCAAAATGTAATTTATGGCTTCTGGCGTAAGCAACACAACATCTCATATACATGTGCGAAACACAATAGAAGTACTTGACCTTTAACATTGAACTGCGACCGACATGAATCATATATGCATACTTGTGCAATTACGCATCACCTTGCAGACTCATGGTAATAATAGTATTAGATAATATTTAACCGAAACAAGTTATAAGTTTAAAGAGAAATGTTTGTTATATAACCTTGACGTTCATGTGTAATCTTCGACGACAGACGATGGTCATACATTCGACATACTGTTTGATGGTGGGTAATCAGCATCCGTACTTATATTTTAAACCTTACAACGCAAAGTACTTCAGTAAATATTTGACTAACGTACTGACCAACGCAAGCGAATCCTATATGACGCCAACATTTCGAAAACAGTTAAATTCTTAAATAATACATGGCAACACATGTAATACTTTATAGATTTCTGCAAAACTTCGTTCTGCTACAAACACGGTTGTATCCCGCAGTCCGAAAAGTCGAAAGGTCCGAATATCAAAATGACAACCATATTATATAAGCATTGTTGGACAAAGTCAGATACTGCTACATCACTTATTCTTACATTTAACTATCAAAAACAGCATCATGATTATCATTTCATGAGTGTACTATTTACATTTACATCTGTGTTCTTTAGCTTAATGTGGACGAACGATTTACAAACGTTGATAAGACATGAAATAATCTCGAAATCAAAAATCAAATCAAATTAATGTTTTAAAACGTACTCCCTTCTGAGCAAATATTGGGAATAAATGTCATCGTAATTAAAAATAGTTCACCACTTTCTTTTTTAAGTATCGAAGTGTTGAAGACACCGGTTACGAAGCTAGCTAGGTTGTTTTCAGGCGATTGTTTTCAAGGAAAAATTAAACCTTCCAGCCCGAGGACACTTACTATTCAATGGAATATTGTATGTGAATATGGTAAAATTATTTACTGTGACTCGATTACAGCGAGACCATTGAGCCTCGATATACACACTCGAATCCGTTTTCTGGGAAGAAATAGTAATTGGTGTCTTTAGAAAGATCCTCAGGGGAAATCAAATCAGGGACTGGGTCACACGGAGACCATATCTATAACATAATATCAACCTTTACTAGATGTTAACAACAAGGGGCCACGAATTATGTGTCTAAAATTACGTTTTGTATTATAAGTAAGACAGATTGAGCGCACGCATGTTTCAACCCATTGGTTTTCAAACTTCTTAAGGAGGTAACTATCCTAATTTTCAACAGCAATGACTCGATAGTGGTCATTACCATCAGCATCATCATCAACATCACCATCATCATCATCATCATCATCTTCATCATCATCATCATCATCATCATCATCATCATCATCATCATCATCATCATCATCATCATCATCATCACTGTCATTATCGCGTTTGTGGTAGACGACTTCATCAATATCAACACCATCAGAATGATTACTGTGGACCCTAGTATAAGATGGGTTTACATTCAAATAGCAAATAATTCTACCTTTAATATAATTCACAGCGTTGATGTCTCATATGGTAACTGCTAAAAAAGCAACGGAATGAAGAGACTTGCTTGTTGACAATAATTGTACAAGAAAGTTTAGTACTATATTAATTGTGACATTGATTTGTAAAATCTATTGTATGTGTGCATTTTGAGCTATTTGGGTTGCATGACATGAGTATTGTTATATTGTTAGCGAACAGAACAAAACAGAACAAGAAGAAACAGATATTTGTACAACGAAATCATATGCACATCGTCTCGTTTTTAATACATACGTTTTGTTAAAAAATAAATAATGCCACTGGTCAGAAAACAGTAAATTCTAGAAATTCTGTTTCCTTTCAGTCAGCGTAACTCACTTTAAAAAGTAATGCTTGTGTTCCTGGCAGTCCTGTCCGCAGCCATGGGCAGATCATTTATGAACACCTAGGCAGTCATAATCGGAAAAGAAGTATTCCGCGCATATCACAACGCGACAAAAGCCTACACAGTCTGACTTGTTTGTCTGAAACAAGTACACTCAAAGTTAAAGAAACACAGGTCTACATATAATGCACAATTTGAGAAAAATATTCGTTGAGAAATGCGCAAAACGTAAACATATTAATTTATCTGATAACTCGTGAATTAAAATATATAATCTACCGAAACCAACACAAATCTTTAATGTTTTACAATATCATGGTCACTCCTTATTACGAATCCGCTGAATTAATATATAATTACAAATAACTTAATTAATAATTACTCCATTGTTTACAATAGCTTTAATAACTTTGTTATATTAATAATTTGTTCTGAAATAACAGAAAGTTCTAAAATGCATGGATATAAATAAATGTGCAAGTGTTCCCAAGATGTATTGAACAATAATTTCTAAAACAATAATTTCTCGTGTAGAATCGCGCATTAGGAAACACGTTTAATTTGACATCATGTGTGTATCAGTGACACTTGTATATCATAGTATATATAGTATATATAATATATTATATAAATTAATACATATTAAACACTAGCAATTCCATAGTCACATCCTATTTGTGAAATATTTCAATGTTATTTATGCAGTGCATACTTTAAACGATAAAACACTAAGGAAGTTAAACATTTGAACAATTCCTAATTTTTTGCCAAAAAACAACAACAGGACAATGAAGGCAAAAATGGCCCAATACCTGAGCATCCTAAGATGTAAGCATCTGTTCAGTTCACAGACACACATGACACAACGACACATGTTGAATTCGTCTCCAAACGATGAATCGTTGTTGTACACTGTTCCTTTGTTGTAGCAAGCCCCTTCTCTAAATAAAAAAGTGAGCAGTTTTTTTCCGATGCTCT
The DNA here is from genome assembly GCA_007657795.1 of Dreissena rostriformis. Lineage (NCBI taxonomy): Eukaryota > Metazoa > Mollusca > Bivalvia > Myida > Dreissenidae > Dreissena > Dreissena rostriformis. The sequence continues at coordinate 15,663 of VMBQ01002044.1, read as the reverse complement.
ACTCATTTGATAATTGCGGCTTGTTCAGTAGACAAGAACACAACAATGTAGTCGCAATTCCTAGAGGAATATTGCGTTGAAGCTCGCATTGAAATCGCAAAACATTTTGTCCGTTATTTGATCTAATTTTAAGTATTGTTCAAATATCTTGGTTAATCAGTAAATAACACACTTCTGTTGCGTCGGTATTAAATAGGTCGGGCTAACTGATGCATGTGTATGAAATCGGTAAGGCTACCGAACTCATGGCATATTTCATACGCTTCAAAACTCGAAATGAACACAATCCAAACAACGATGCATCGACAACTAAGTCGTCAGTTAACACAAGTTTTGACAAATGTTAAGATATATTGTTTTAAATATTTACAACAGGCATTATCTCTGATATGAGTTTAGTAAACACTATCTGTATAGATCACGTTCACGTCGAAATATTTGTCTATGCGGCCATAATGATTTAAACATTTCTTTCTACTGTTACTCTTGTTTTATTTTTGTTTATTCAGCAATGGCAATATAATCGACCCCATACCAGGAAGACCAGGCATCAGCGTGAAACCTCCCGCAATGATGTTACATGCCAGAGAATAGTTGATCAGCAGATTCATCAACAAACAAGGCATCAGAATGCTTTTTATTACTGATTGCTATGATGCCGATACTGATGAAAAGGATGATGATTGTGATAATGGTGATATTGAAGATTAGGTGATGACAAATAAAGATAATCGCGACAGTAATGATTATAATGCTGATACTACTGCTGCTTATGATGATGATAATGAGAAGAGCTATCAAGCTTATTATTTAAATGAATATATTTTTTATTGAAACCACGAAAAAGCTGTAGTTCGAACAACTTTATAATAATTTAATGCATTGATATTAGTATTATAAAAAATAATATTACAATGAAACCTATTTTTCCTTTAAAACTATAAATCACTTTACAATAAAGATTACCTCTATTAAAAAATTTCCTTCTTGTATTTACCAGTATACACGGTTTACTATGTTTGCATATATAGCTAGGGATGCAGATGGACTCTTACATGAATAGAGTTTGGCAGTCAGCCAATGTTAAAACAAGATAATATATGTTGTTTGATTACAGTTCATACAACGCAGGATATTAGTATCTTGTCGGACTTGCTTCCAGGCTAATAAAATCCTTATAACTATATATACTTTGAATAATAAACCATAAACACCATACCTACCTATTCTTAATAATTTCGCCCATTTACGTCAAATAAACACACAGGTTAACGCCCTAGCATTACTTATGATTGTATCGATGTGTACTGTATGCTATTTAAGTGTATAAATGTGTCTCCGATGTTCAACGTTTGATCACACTATTTCTTGAGGCGTGTAGGAATTCCATAATTGATGAAAATGTATTTCAAATATGGTAACGCTCTTAAAGCTCTTGTGCATATATCTGTACATTTTCAAGTATCTTTAACTGTGTATGACTAAAATCGACAACTTAAAAAGAAAGTAAAAGAATTATAAAATGATTAAAATCATTCGGGTTCAAACCAGAGACCTCGGGATTAAAATGTTGTTACCATAGAAACAATCTCAGCCCAATAGTTATACATTGAGTCGGCATTGTTTAGTTTTTAAAATGATCAACATGTTGTCATCATCAACACACCAGATTAATCGATTGCTAATATTGTATCAATAATGTTTGGCACTTTGGTGTCAATACCGGAAAAGGTGATTACACATAAAAGGAAGAGTATTTTCAGAACACGTATATGTCCATAATCGTATAGCGCTTATTGATGTAAACTTGAATTATCTTTGTGTCTGACAAAGTTTAAAAATCCTCACTTCGAAAATCTTTAAGAATTATATTTAAACTGGTGCCAATATTGGTACTGTTAAGACTCCCAACTCGGATTTCTTTGAAAAAATGGCGCACTTTATTATTTTAAAAGCATCCACATAACACAGACAAAAGTACATCGCAAAATGATAAATGTATTCACAACATCATGTTACGACCTCCAATTTCGATTTTAAAGGACAACACTTTCGATTTTAAAGGAAAATGACGCACACTACTTATTTGAAACATACATACAAAAAAAACAGACACACATGCACCTCAAAATGATAAACATTCGGTCTCAAAATAGCAAACAATGGCTAGAAAGAAAGTTGATAAAATTAAAAGACTTCTTGCGAGAGAGGGAAAGAAACCAATTATAAAAGAGAAAGTCTACTTAAAGTAAAAAAGTCAGTGTCTGAATGAAATAAAATTTATTGAGTGTCATTTTAAACAGAACAAATCAACTCCTTTTAAATGTCCTATGGGATTGCATGCACAAATATGTAAATTCACTTGGAAAAAAACCCACTTAAGCCTAACTGTCGACTTATATTAAAAGGACAGATAATATACACGTGTGTTTAGATTAAACGAATTTAGCGAATGGTGATGTTATGTAACATGCACAGTAATAATATGATAATAATTATTGAAATCGCCCTATTAAAGGATTCAGTAAACTCCTATTACTACTACTGTTTATATAAAGCTGTGTATGTGCATAACAATATATAAATCAACACATTTTACTCAAAAATCTGTTTAAGGTATATAAAGTTGTGTTGGTCTTTGTTTTTCGAAATGCATACAGGGTAAACATTTTTGTACAATAGCTGATTGGTGTTTGGAGAGGTATCTGCATTTTCATGCAAATTGGGCTTATTTGAACTAGAAAGTTGCCGATCAAACGAAAGTGAAAAGAGTCAACTTTGTTGAGTGTAAGGTTTTTTCTTCTGTATACAAAGACATGATGATGATGATGATGATGATGATGATGATAATAATGATGATGATTATTTTGATGATTATGATGCTCCTAATGCTGCTGCTGCTGCTGATAATGATGATGATGATCGTGATGATGATGATAATGATGATGATGATGCTGCTGCTGCTGCTGATGATGATGAGGATAATGAGGATGAGGATGATGATGATGATGGTGATGATGGTGATGATGATGATGATGATTTTGGTGATAATGCTGCTGCTACTGCTACTGGTGCTGCTGCTGCTGATGATGATAATCGTGATCCTGCTGATGATGATAATCGTGATCATGATGCTGCTCTGCTGCTGCTGCTGTTGCTGCTGCTGCTGATGATGATGATGAAACTGCTGATGATGCTGCTGCTGCTGCTATTGATGATGATGATGATGATGGTTAAACACGTTGTTGATATTAAATTATATGATGATGGATAATTTGTCATGACTGATATATATGCGTTTGAAAAACTATGAAATAACGTCGTGATAGAAAATTTTATGCTGTACTGTAAAATTTGTCCAACTGGTATATTCTATGTTTGATGTAAAGAAAATGTTGAATTTAAGAAAATATCATATTGAACACATTTATCTTATGCATTTTTCACTAAATGATGTATTGAGTTTATTAATAAAAAACCGATTAAGTGTGACGATATCCTTTATATTCCTTTATTTTATAACAACAATTAAAAGATATATAGGAATAGTGTATATAATAAAAATATGTATGGCAGGGATACGTATATTATGTAAGAGATATCGTATACATTTCTGTAGGGTTTTTAAATAAATATAATAATAAAAATATAAAATAAAAAGCTAAAATTAACTTTCTATTTTGGGACGGATTAATCAGAACTGTTAGAGCGGAGCATTTATCAGATTGTCTGGATTCTCAGTTAAATAACAAAACACAACAAATCTGTCATGTGCATCTGTATAATTGTACTTGAATAACTTTAGATTGGGGTATAATCCAAACAAATTTGTTTATAATGTTTAAGTCATACTACAGATATACCTATGTGGCATTAAAATAAAATTAAATGCGCATTTGAATAACATTAAATGGACAAAAGTGCTAACACTTGTTTTAATATATCTAGAGATAAATACATTCAGTAGTTCAAAACAAGAATTGTTCACAAAATCTACGAAACCAGATTTTTGATATATAATTTTAAAATATTGTTATTGGCATTTTATGTTCCGTTTCTAATGAAAATGAAGAATTATATTACACATATTTTGTAATTTCAATTTTACAAAGATTATTGTAAATTATATAATTGCATTTTTAAGGTCAAATAATTTAGACATATATTCAAATATTTCCTTTGAAGCAGTTTTATTTATGCTTAAAGGCATTAATATGACTGATATTACTATTCTTATCCTAGAAATTAAAAGTATATGTGTGTATGCAAGAGAAAGGGTTTATAACCTTCAACAAGAGGGCCTTATAATAATATTTGCTCAGCATGGGACAGTCAAACTAATACTACATGCTAAGAAACAAAATTCCTCAATTTGGCAAGTGTAAAACTATTCGTAGGCCGTAAGCATAATCGTATTGTTAATTGTGTTAATGTATCTTACTATTTTATACCTTGGGCATTTGATATGTCAATGGTTGTTCCAAAGTTAATATGTATTCGGGAATACCAACGTTTGTTTATATCACAACATTTAATTTGTGTGTGCGCATGTGTGTCTTAAATGTGTGTTTGTGTCTGTATAATGTAATGCATATATTTTATATACCTCTACTATAGCAAAATCTGCAAGTTGAACGATTGTACAAAGGGGTTATTTTAGATACTAACAAATTAACATGTAAACTAACAATAAAATTAGTAATATATGGAGGTGAATAAAAGCAAATAAAAAGAGTACACAAATATATTATATATATCATAGTTTTGTACAAAAGGGTAAATACAGATAACGGTAAAATAGTGTAAGGTGCTTCATTTTACGCAGTTAAATATCCAACTGAAATACTAAACTTTTCTCAAACGAGGCCTTACATACTCAATTAGAAACATCGGTGTAAAACCCTACATAAAGAAAGTTATAAAATCAAACGGAACCCACACAGAACTTGTTTTGGATTCTTAAAGGGCGAAAATGTTTTTCCACTGTGTCATATTACTGAATCATAATATCATAATTTAAAGTCTTGTTATGTTATACCTGGACGATAAGTCGGTCACTCGGCCTCCTATGCTTATATTTTTTTCACATTAATTCATTCATATCAAACACTCATCAAAAGTTGGCCCAGCAGAGACACAACCAAATGAAAACTCTCAATACAACAAAACATTGAACTAATTAAACTTTCGTACGGAACGGCGAGAGAAAATTAACTAATGCGATAAAACACACCGTGAACACAATAGTCGTGTTNTACTAATACCACGAGAAGACATGGAGGTATCATAAATGGTGTTAAATGACCAGACATTGCCACCTGTGATCAGTACAAGTATAGGTCCCTGCTGTGGCGTATGACACCATGTTGTTAATTAGTATTGGTCGGCACAGTATCTGATCATAAAGAGATAATTGGTTTGTGCTGAACACAGGGACAATTAATCCACATATATATCAATAAACAAGATTATTGATATATCTTTGATTGAACACCGCGATAAAAATGCTCAAACGAAAGGTTGGCAATTTGAATCAGATTCAAGAGGTTATCTTATATGCTACAGGTTTGTGGAATCAATTGAGTTAAAACACTTGTTTAACAATGATATATGCTTTATTACAAAAGAAATAATGCAAGATTAGCACATTTGAGTAGCAGAGATCATTAAACAGTATGAAGTATCATAAAATGCAAAATAAATTATGAAAGACAACATGTGCTAGCTAGAAATCAGTAATTAACATCAATACATTTCAGGAAACAAAATCTGAAAAAAAAATAGATACAGGAATTGCACCAACATGAACAGACAACATATGATAATGATTAAAACAAATAAATATGATTTGACTTAAATCTCACAGACCCTGACAATAAAATAATAATAAAAAAAGGAATACTTTTATATCTAATTTACATTATTTAAATTCTCTGTATTCCTTTTAACCGGTTATCACTTTCATGACTTATTAAAAAATTAATAAATATGACAAATAAATAAGTAAAATATAAATGTCCCCGGCATTTCAACCATTATCTCAACTCTATTACTTTGCATCTTTCTGAAAGTTGAGGTAAATCAGCCCCAGGGACATCCTTGGGATACAGCTGCAACAAAATAAAAAGGCAGGTTTTAAGCATTGTAGCTACTTTAAAAAATATTCATGCAACTTTTACAACAAACAATTGAGTACGAATACAAACAAATATCTAGAAATTGACAATTCAATACCGATTTTTGATGGTATGGGTTTTGTTCCCAAAGCGGTGAAAAAAGCCCTCAAATCATATTATCAATAAGCCGCAAAATAATTAATACCCTTCAAAATATAAACTATCGGAAAATAACTCATAATAAGGCGCTTTTTTCAATATTTGGAATTTTTATTATTTATTTACATTTTAGCAAAGATCTATCAATATTTTTAGATCTTTTATTTAAGCTCAAAGTTTATGTACTAACATGAAATTTATCTTGACACCCAGTCATTGAAATTGAACGGAATGTTTAATGTATTTTTTCACATTTTAGCTAACTTAAATGAAATATACAAAAGCGATAGCTTTAATATGCATCAATATAATAAAAAAAATATGCAATTTACGCATATATAGTGCAAGAGACGTTGATTTTTTCAGCTACACTGTACACTTTTCTCTCCGGCTGATTTTGTTTATCCCCGCTTGACGTCACATCCGGCTAAGGGACACAACTCTAACACTCGTAAATGCGAATAACTGAAAGGGTGTATAGTTATTCACAAGGAAGTAAACGCATGCGAAATATGAGACACGCCTTCAGAACATCCTTATGTAGAAACCGCTCACAAACACATGATTATAATACTAAATAATGTTATCAATAAAAATTGTTAATTTGAGAAAACAACATAACTCAAACAAATTCGACGATGTTTTGTAATTAGTATTATAACTTACAATTTTAGAAGACTGTTGTAATCGGGGACATTAGTCTGCTTACGACCTGTATGCATTAAACAGTATATATTGGCAGACGTTTAACTTAAATCAAGACGACATTATATGTAGAAGCGGGAATGGGAGAACTAACAGTTGGTGCTTTACAATAGCGTACATAAATGTGTCAAGAAAATGCCCTTGTTGATTGGGTTTGAAATTGAAAGCTTCCAAACTAGATCAACATAAGAGCAAACATTCACAAATCTATGCTGATACACACACATATTTAATTTGTCTGAAGACGTGTCGATTCATCAAGTTATTGTGGAAAAAATAAATAACTGTAATACTTTTCAAATAACAGTGTTTCAGATTCAAATTTTTACGCAATACCACCAGTATTAACAACCACTTATAAAGACTTTGGTAGCAGATATTACAGGAGTCACAGATGCGGGACATTTTCAAAGTTTGAAACTTTTTATTTGTTTGTAAAACTTTGGGAATCTATCAAACCTGTTATTATGTTATAGTGGTTTTGTTGTAAAACTTAACAATTTTTTGCACTTGTAATATGCTTTCATAATTCTCGACTACTTATCCGCTGTGTGTGTGTGTGTGTGTGTGCGTGTGTGTGTGTGTGTGTGTGCGCGTGTGTTTGTGTGTGTGTGTGTTTGTGTGTGCGTGCGTGTGTGCGTGTGTGCGTGTGTTCGTGTGTGTGTGTGTGTTAGTGTGTGTGTTCGTGTGTGCGTGCGTGTGCGTTCGTGTGTGAAGTAGTGGAGAAAAAGTATGCGTGAGAGTGTTTTGTGTTAATATAAACACTGCACTTATTTTGGCATATAACGATATGTTTACCGAAAATAGTTCTAACAGGCACCACAACATTTGCAAGTTCATAATAAAATGTACATAAATGAAATAATAGACGTTGAGTCAGCGAAAACTACAATTATCTCTTTTTTTTAAAGCATATTACACAGTAAATAGCTTCCTAAGCGTTCCTTTATTATAACTATTCAAAAGTGTCCAAAAATTGTGCATACTTGGCCTAAGTAACTGAGAAGAATATGATGATATATATTTGGATCTTTCTTCTAAATAAAACGGACATTTTTGTATAAAGTGATATTCATCTTCTTAATCGTTAAGATTGCATAAAGCGCTCTTTCTTTCATTGATGCTAATGCTATAATGTCTGCCTGGTTCAATCAACAAATTATGTGATGATGGGCGTATTTAAGCAATGATGTTTCTAGTTTTTGTTTTATTGTCAATCACATTTAAATACAAAGACCTTTTAAATACAGGTTTAAGTTCTTTATAAAGTCGTAATGAAGTTGAAGAATCAACATTAACTCTCCACTCAGATACATACTGATCTCTGAGTCTAGTCTTTAACAAAGGAATACAGCTTCCAATCATCATACAGTAAAATGAATGATTGATTAATGTTTATTTCTTACTCGGGATCTTTCGGATGATTTTAGGATATTTCATAATTTATTCCGTACTCTGAATGTTACTCTTATTTATTTATTAAATGATATTCCTATTGCTGCGTTCAGCGCTAATTATTAAATATAGTCATTGCCTGATGGTTGATGATATTAATTCAAAACCAACGATCTTGTCTAAAGTAGTCCAAAGTTTATTTTTTGCAAGACAAGATTATATTTATAATATATATTAAAATAGTATACATATGCATATGCATGCACAGTTTATAAAAGTATCTTATGTTAAATGTGTAATAACATATTTCCACAGTAATTTCCATTAACGTAAATAACTAACAATACTAAATATATCTTTTAGTACCTGGTATATAATATAAGTCTGCGGTCTAGTAATTATAAATTATACGTAATTGTTTACATACCAAATAATCATTTAGAATTAACAATATAATATCATCAGTTATTATAATAAAATCCAGATACACTTGATATTATATCTTAACTATAAATTGCCGCACTTAGTAAAATAATACAAACAACAAATAAATATCCAAAATGTATATAACTACATATACCAATACCTGCAAGACGAGATGACTTAGAACAGCAAGACATAGCATTAAATAACAGTATAAGGAGGTTTCGATCGTGAAAAATCGAAAATCTCCGGAATATCCGTAAGATAGGTATTTTGTGTGTTATTAATAGGTTTGCCCTTTTATGGCAGTTTTTTTTTACACTTTTCCTGGTTTACGTCATACTCAAGCACTATGACTCATACTATTGGTATTGGAAACATGTGTTTCACTGACCTAAAAACGTTTACAGTTATAGTTCGTTAATCCCGACCGAATTTCTGTCTTTAACCTATTTGCAAGAAAGAGACTGTTTTTTTCCCCCAAAAACAATCTTTACAGGTTATCTAGAGATTGAGTTTTATTGTATGTACTTGTAAACCATCTGTTATTCTCATATGATTATGTTCTTTACAAATTATGCTTATTATAAAATAAAATTTACAATAACTAATGTAAATATATATTAATGGATCCCTGAAGTTAGTATTATGTTTTCTTAAGGGATTACACAATAATAACTGACTCAGGAAACAACCTACATATGTAAATCCTGTTTGGTTCAACATTTGCGAACTTTGGAGGACCAATTAACAGCGTTATTTTGTTTTTCGATTTCTTATCTTTGCATATTAATGACAGTAGTAAGAATACAATTTCCTTATTGCTTTTGATGCAGTTTTAAAAAATATTTAATAATTCTTAGGTATCTACCAATGTCTAAAGGAAATCGACCAACTCAGCATAAAGTGACATCACATTTTTGACAGTTTTACATTTAGCAGTCTTTTACAGAACTTTCTGTGAATACGTTCAATATCAGTTACCGCAATCAATCAACATACTTCGCAATTATAATTAAGGATTGACAAGATATATGCATCAAACGACTTGAACATAACATTAATTGGAACTTCAATATATTTCGTAATGCAAAACAGGGAATTCATCGCCCTTGTAGCTTTGCCATACAGTGTATTCGTGGCAGGTATAAATGAGCCCCCACTTGACATAACAATACCAAGGTAGTTAAAATTGCTAACTATTTCAATATCTTTTTCTTTGTATTTTCATTTGCAGTTTTTGTTAAGCGCGCCCCTTTTCGGAAAACCATTATTTATGTTTTGTCAATATTAACAGTTCGATTGCATTTATCGCAATATGATTCTAGATTATTTAATGATTCCTGGAGTCCTTCTATAGTTTCTAAAAAAATTACAGCATCATCCGCAAATAGACAGAATATAAAAAGACAATTGATCTAACGTTATTCCGGCGTTTACTCCGTTTTTTAAATTAAATTCTATATCATTAATTAATAATGAAAACATGATCGGCGATGTTATGTCTCCTTTTAATAAGCCGACTTTGCTTATTAAAAGGTCCGAAAGTGAGCCCATGTGTTTCACTTGCAGTTTGACCTCGCTATACATCGAGCGAATTAGTGAGATAAGTCGATTCCCGATAAAATCATTTTATGCCATAGCTCTCCGCGATTCATATGGGGATAGGCCTTCCGGTTATCGACATAGCAGCATAAAAGTTTCTTTTTACTATGTAGTTGCTTTTCTGTTAAATGATTAACCCATTTATGCCTAGTGGACTCTCCCATCTTCCTAAATTGGATCAATTTATTGCCAAAATTAGGGATGTCTAGTATATTTATTTCTATATTTTGAACATTTCTAACATAAATTCCTTTAAGCAAACAGCGCAGACCCTTATGAGACGCCGCATCATGCGGCGTCTCATCTGGGTCTACGCTGTTTGTCAAGGCCTTGTTTCTAGACGCTAGGCATAAATGGGTTAAGAATGAAAATTATACCGACAGTACTGTTTGAACCCGACCTGAGCATCTGTAAGAATGTCATGGGTTTCTGCCCAAGATTTTAAGCGTTCTTTTTATCACACCTGTAAACAGTTTCGCAAAACAGCTTATCAACGTGATGCTTCTAAAATTATTTGGATCGGAACTATCTCCCCGTTAATATAATAGAATAATGGACTCCCGTTGACCAGCTCTTTGGAAATTGTTTCGTATCTAAGATAAAGTTAAATAATATTTCTAATTGTTTTACTAGACTTTGCACTGTTTCTTTAAAATATTCATAAATTATATTATCGTGTGAGCCTACCTTATTATTATTTAAACGCCTTGTAGCTTTAATTGTTTCTTCTGCCGAAATGGATTTGTCTAGATACGGGTAAGAGCTGATTGGATTTTCTATATTATTAAACTGCCGTAGATAACTGTCACTTTCATCGTTGTTTGCATTAACGTCAGACTCAGAAGCTAAAGTATTGAAATATTCGTACAATTCTTGCAGCGATATTTTATCCGCTTTCGGTGATACCGTTTTTTGTTTAAATAATTTCCATAGTTCGCGAGGCTTTTTGCGACTCGTATTATTTAATTTCATACCCTGTTCTCTGTTAAACTTAGATTTCATTTTCCGACAAAAATATGTATATTCTTTCCTTGCTGCTAGCATTGTTGTTCGTGTATGTATATTCTTATTTAAATTATACTGGTAAACTGTTTGAATATATTCTGTCCGTTTTCCTTTGCATTCTTCGATAAACCAGCGTTGTTTATTTGTGTCAGCAGAAGCGAATCTATTATGATTGTTAATACCATTATTGCTTACTACATGTTTAAAATAGTTTTCACCTCGTTTATTTAGGAAATCAGTAAACTCCGAGACTAATATATCTGGATCGCATCGCGAGTGAACACCCGATTGTAAATTGTGTTCTAGTTCTTGAGAACCGTTTAATATGTCGTACACGAAATTATCCTTGTACTTTGATGTCCATTTAACGTATGCGCGTTGATTATTTTTACCGTTAGTAACTGGGTTGTTCGTGCTAACCTAATATACATAAGTTTCCCCACCATATGTTCTTTACAACACATTCTTTATAACGTCTTTTGATTAAAAGCACGACATAATTGATGTCACAACGGTTGAAAACATGTCATCGACTCAATCGTTAATTGATTTAAGTAGAAGATGACATTTTGTATAAAATCTTGCGTTTTTTTTGTAAATGCAGTATTATTAAAGCTTCGTTTCTAGACGACAACTCAGGAACCCAACACAGACCGACATATAATGTCATTCTTGAAAAAAAAACATAAATAAATAAATGTAGTGCTGTTTCATATGTTATCGATGTGTATATAGTGCTGATGCATGTTTTGTTGCTGGGTGCGCTGTTACATGTACCCGTATAATTATGTGCTACGTAAAAACGTGCCGATATAATTTTCTATATGATATTTTTTTTATTGAATGTGTAACTGTTTTAACATATTGTTTGTTAAAAATATTAAGTATATAGTTGGTTCTTATTAATTCAAAAGTAAAAAATAGTACGAAGTAGTACGGAATGTAGGCAGTATGAATACTCTCCAACTGGAGGTGCAAATGAATCGCAGACTTATGTTAGTAATCGAAAGTATAGTAGAAATCGGATGACTCGAATTCCGGATGGCTCGAACTATTGTTGTCGGTCCCGGCGAGTTTGAGCCATCGGGTTTCGACAATATAGTATTTACCGATTAAAACAATTCCAACGTGAAAAGTCAAATGTTGCGACTGGCCTTTGATTATATTGTGTATCTTGTGCGTTTGACCATCGAATTTTAAAATGCGCCACATTCGGTGACCAATAGCTCATATTAAAAAAAAAAACAACAATTAAATATGGTTTTTTCTTACGACTGATAAAAAAGAGAAAATATAACGATAACCACTATCTTTCGATGTTTATCGACGAGAAGTTACCTAATCAAACGGAAAGCGTTTTCAATAAGCATATCCACTGACATAATTGCATTCAGACTCGATAACCTGTATAAAAAATATAATTATTATGCTCAATACAAAACATTTATATTTGCCAGTTTACAAAAAAAAAGTGTTTTTACTTCTTGACAGGTCATGTTTATCTGGGGTGTTATTCGTATGATTTGGATCGCGTCCTTAAGGATAAGATAACAACTTCTGTCTCAAACACCCCAGAGGAGTGTGAACGTCGTTGCACAGAATACAGATATGCTGGTGTTGAGGTAGGTTTTATGTTTTATATATGTGACTTTGAATTGGATCACTCAATCTGGATATTGTACCTATGGTTTGAGTTGTATTTTCAGCATTAATATTACGTGTACGCAATACACGTACAGAGGCGGCTCCAATGGGGGGGGAGAGGCGGACTCTGCGGACGCGGCGTACGCCCCGCTAAAATCGTCAAAGTAAAATCAAGTCATTTGATGTTTCACACTTAACTAGATCTGAATCACCTATTTAAACTTATTTTTCTTCTTTTTCGTACACAACATTTCCCACTAATCACAGACAATCGCTAAATGTTTGAACTTTACACTCTCTGCCGCCCGGTGTTTCAAGTCGAACTTTGCGATTCTGATGTATCCCTCTTTTTTGGTACAAAAATTGTTTTCATGCCCTCCCCCTCCCTGCTGTATTCGCCACTAGTCTGATAACCGTCAGTGTGTTCTTCTTTATAGCATTTTTTCCGGCTATATCCATTCGTATTACGTATAAACTATGCACTTTTTGGCATTATAAGAAGGTACTTTGATGAAAGTACATAAGGCGTGACATGCTGGAGAAGTGGTTGTCAAAGTCTTCAAAATCACTAAAATCGTGGAGCTTCCGGGGGGGGGGGGGGCTTCGCCCTGAACCCCTAGCAGGGCTTTGCAACCCAGCAAATCTATCAAAATCTCCCCCCTAACCAAAATCCTAGATCCACCCCTGCATGTATGATATACGTTCAATGATTGCAAAAGCGTATACCTTATTGACCTTTCCCTTTTTTTTCACGAGGGGTATTATAAAAGGAATTAAACGCACGAAACCCTCATCACAAACGGACGGCATTTTAATTGTTCCACTGGAAAGTAACTAAGATAAAATACTTTTCTATTTTCAACTGATCTACGTGACGAAATTAATTCGCATTTCACATTTAAAATAGTTCAAAGTGAGCGAAAAGATCTGGTAAATTGTTTTCTGGTATTATCAAATCAGTCTGTCTGGTATTATCAAATCGGTGTGTCTGGTATAATCAAATCAGTATGTCTGGTATTATCAAATCAGTCTGTCTGGTATTATCAAATCGGTGTGTCTGGTATAATCAAATCAGTCTGTCTGGTATTATCAAATCAGTCTGTCTGGTATTATCAAATCAGTATGTCTGGTATTATCAAATCAGTCTGTCTGGTATTATCAAATCGGTGTGTCTGGTATAATCAAATCAGTCTGTCTGGTATTATCAAATCAGTCTGTCTGGTATTATCAAATCAGTATGTATAGTATTATCAAATCAGTCTGTCTGGTATTATCTAATCAGTATGTATAGTATTATCAAATCAGTCTGTCTGGTATTATCAAATCAGTATATCTGGTATTATCAAATCAGTCTACGATTAGCTTTCAAACAACATTAAATTGGAACACAACTTTATAATAACAAAATACCAAAGTGAGCATATGATTGTTATACCATAAAGACAGGTTTTTGTAGTGCAACGGTTCTTTTCCTGGCTATGAACACACACTATGTGAATACAAATAAAAAATAATAACTTAATTCGTGCATGTCACAAACGCCTTATATTGCACATTTTCGAAATGCTTACCATAAATAAAAAATAACTTTTGAATTTAGGACTTCGACTGTTTGTGTGGTAACACAATGAACAAGCTACAAAAAAAACCAGAGTCGGGGTGTAATCAACAGTGCCCTGGAGACAGCAGCAAGATGTGTGGCGGTTACTTCTCGACTTTTGTCGATATCTTCTTCACTATTAGCATCTATACCAACTGGGGTAAAATATATTTATCATAACCATGATTTCATTTAGTACATATTGCACATATTGACGTTTTATATCAATTTAATACCGGTTTAGAAATACATTTATCCTTTTAAATGAGTTTGGTACCATTCGACAAAATAGTCAACATTTAAGTGGTCAGTTTCAAATAACCTCATTCAAATGGTAATACATTTCAGTCTATAATCATTGGATGTATTTTTCATATGTGACCCCATTGCTTTTTTTAGTTACAGCATGTGGGCCTCCACCAGCAATTGTAAACGGCAACGCAACATTACCCAAGAGTACCAATTTAACCTACGGATCAATCGCTGATGTTTACTGTTACCCGGGTTTCATGGGCAAACCCACAATCACCTGCCTTTCTAACACATCATGGGAAAAAGCGACCTGCGAACAACCAGGTTACATTCTAAACATCTATATATTACATCTGTATTTTAATATATGTAATACTATTTAAAGAATATAGTATAAGCATTATTTATAAATGACATTTCAAAACATTTAAGCATAACTGTTAATTGTATACTGTTGAATAAATTGCCATTTGAGAATATAGCGTGTAAATAACGCTGTACAACTAAGTTGATATTGCTTAAAAGTTCCATGTTTTAAAAGGAAATAAAAACAATATCGTATAATTTTGTTAAAAGCATAATGTTCCTGTGCTGATGTCGTCACGAAATTTTTTATAATAACCGTCTACTAGTAATATGTTTAAATAAACAAAACAATATGATCATTCAATTTATTTCGTTGTGTTTGTTTTAAGCCAAACTTTTGCAATTTTTCCTTCGTTGGTTTTTGGCATATCCAATTTGCGTTTACCTTTTTTT